>JAVYIG010005811.1:0-129374 GCA_035222895.1 Strongylocentrotus droebachiensis
GCATTGAAGGAACACAACCTGCCATTCCAGAGAATCCACCACCAGGTGAAAAATCACTCCTAAATGTTTCTGATAATCATTCATAATAGTTACATTTTGTGAGCGTTATTTTGAACTGATGAATCCATATAGTAATAAATATGATGGATTTGTCTGTTAGAAGTAACGCCGACGATTGTATAGCACTCTGTGCTACATGTATTTTTCGAACTGTTTTACACCTAATTGCATTTTCTGTACGATGACATGATGGGGGGGGGGGGGGGGGGGGTTTGATCTACTTACCAACAATGCTATTCCTATTAGCTCCAAATCTAACTTCTTTTGCCATTTTAGAACAACAAGTCATCAATTAACCGCTAGCAAACGGTGTACGATACGCAACATATAAATTAAATTTGCAATTCGTGCTACATCACGCGGTGGCCGTGGTCGCCTGCTGCGTTGAAGATAGTACAGTGCAACGCACTTTCACCAAAGATTGTACACAGTATAACAAACTTTTCTTCTCCCATCAGTGATGGGCGAAACTAAGTTTCATCAAATGATTAACTTTTGACCAATCGTAGAGCAAGATTCTTAGCATGTGGAATATATAGGTATATATATAATAGGAGGCTGGAATACATAACATAATTCCTTCTAAGCAAATAAAGAGAGAAAGTGAGAGAAAGAAGGAGAAAGAGGGAAAGGAGGAGAAAGAAACAGACACAGACAGACAGAGAGAGAGAGAGATAACGATTGAATCCTAACGTTTGTCTGCCTATCTCTAAATTGCCCCATCTTTCTTTCCTTATGTCCATCCAGTTGACACTCACACCCAGAAGGTTGAATCGCAGGACGCTCTACGCACCAAGAAGCCTACCGCTAAGGCAGAGAAGAAGTCTGGTAAGGGTGATATGGGCAAGACAGCGGCTACTCTCCTCGCCAAGGCTAAAGGCCTTACATCCGAACCTGTCAAACTCAAGGGTGTTCTCGTCCATGAGCTCTCTGTGGTATGTAGCTGCGTGAAAATTTGTATTTGCTGTTTTATTTGGATCATATTCATTTGCATTTATTAAGAAAGATTGAGTCAAATATGTCTAGTTAGTGTAGCCTCTGTGTTATGTACTTCCTTGACAAATTATTTTTGCTGTTTTATTTTGAACATATTTGCATTTTATTTAGAAAGATTTATTCAAATATGTCTAGTTAGTGTTGTTAAATTTAAAAAAAAAAACAAAGAAGCATCCCTCCGTTTCTTATACTGGATCTTAATTTTGCATGCCGTGATGGGTTAAGTTTTTTTATAGTTTTATAGGTCCTTCTAGATTGGTATTGTGTGCTTACAGTGTAATGTACTCCAAGTGGTTTGCTTAAAACTTTTTACAGATCTTAGAATCTTACAATTAAGTTGTTTTGCGTCTTATCCAAAGAATTTTTGCTGATTTCTTTTGCTTACTCTCTCTCTCTCTCTGTCTCTCTCTGTCTCTCATTTATCTCACAGGAGCAGCAGCTGTACTACAAGGAGATCACTGAAGCTTGTGTTGGTTCCTCAGAAACAAAGAGAGCTGTAAGTCTTAACTCCAGAATCATTCTAAAACATTTGTACTATACTTAGTCTTCATACTCTATAAATATTTATCATAATCTAACAGATGGTTATTCAGTTAATCAATCAACTCACTTATTATGTAATTTACAAGCTCTCCTTCCGCTAGACTGCATCACCCCTGCCTCAGTATCGTTGCTTCTCCTGTCTCATCCATTTTATTTTCTATTTTGACATAATGAGGAACCTCCGATTTGATGCAGTTTCTGTGTATTAAAACATACAAGTAGTTGAATTAAACAATGTGATGGATTCAATGACCTTACAGGAAGCACTTCACAGTCTAGCAAGCGACCCTGGTCTGTATCAGGTGGTACCAAGATTCAGCATGTTCATAGCGGAAGGGGTAAAGGTCAACGTGGTCCAGAACAACCTGGCTATCCTCATCTATCTCATGCGTATGGTCAAAGCGCTCATGGACAACGTTACGCTATACCTTGAAAAATATGTAAGTGGTTTGAATTACAGTTGGCAATTATATTCCTACAAGTACATTATGCTTAAAGAGAAGGTTGAGTTTTGGGAAGAGATGAAAAATAATTTGTGAGCGTTATCATTGTATTAGGCATGTGTGGAAGAACATCAGATAAAAAATGCTCCCTGAAAAGGATGGCTATGTAAATGCCTTAATATTCTAAATATGGCATGTAACATCGTAAAATTCGGGACAGATTTTTATGCCACATGTTCGTGTAGTCCCATATACATCTTTCTTTGAACAGTGCTTGTAACTTTACCAAGACTGGGCCAAATTTATTATAATTTTGATGATTCCAGAACCTTGCAGTACACACCGATAATCTCTCACAATGCAATCGCATGAGCAGAACTCAACTTTATCTTTAAGTCATAAGATTTTTTATTTCTTTGTAATCTGGGTCTGACAAAAACTGATGAGACTAAAATGCACTAATAAACAGAGCCTGTTATGAAAACACAGTACAGTAATATCTTCTTTTACAATTATGTAGACTTTCTTTTCTTTATTTCTTTATTGTATTTGGTTGTCATTTTATTCATACAGGGTTGCATTGTCAGTTACAAAACTGCTTTCCAAAAGGAAAGATTCATTTTTGTAAATGATAAGTACATTGGGTGTATTTGTGAAGTGCACTGGAGATGGAGTTGGTGAAGTTACGTTGAGAGGAAAATTTACTTGACAAATCTCAATTATTTCAATGCTTTGATTTAACATGAGTGCATATATCAACTCATTCACAATTTCATTTGCAAAATGTTAATGTTAATTGATTTGATGGAATTTGTAATGAAAATTCTGTTTCCTTCACTTGTCAACTATTTTCCTTCTAAACTGCTTAGAGGCAATATGCAATTAGCAGTAAAGAAACATCTTATTGTTATCAATCATGGATTATTTGCATTCTGTTATTCTCCTTTGAACAGCTTCACGAGCTGATACCAGCCGTGATGACATGTGTAGTAAGCAGACAGCTGAGCCTTAGACCAGATGCTGATAATCATTGGGCCCTGAGGGACTTTGCAGCTAGGCTTATGGCCAGCATGTGCAGGTAAGCAATGGTAACGTGACATTTGCTTGGGGTATTTATCGAAGATACAGGATAAGGGTTACGGCTGCATTTGGGTTTTAGGTTAGAGATAAGGTTGGATATAGTCTTTAAAAGTAGTTGTAATGTTAATTAGTTTTGCCAAGGGAAGTGACATCCCAGCAAGGTTATGAAAAATGATCAATGATAAGTAATGGAAAAATAAATGTACATTGAACCACGGAATCATAGATGTCATGCTTTATCAATGTACTTCAGTACCATTTTCAGCACCCTTAAAAATTGGACTAATTTCTCAAAATGCATTTTCAAAGTGGAGCTGATGATCAAGATACAGAGTACATGTATATATTGTGTACTAACTCTAAGCTGCATATAATTTTGCTTTTGTAGGAAGTTTAGCACAACGACAAACAACATGCAGGCAAGGATCTCCAAGACGTTTGATGAATCTGTGTCCAAGGATAAAGCCCCTCTTGCCACTATCTACGGGGCATTGGTTGGTCTGGCTGAGCTGGGTCCAGAGGTAATGTAATCTTCTCAGACTCATGGTTAAAAAAACGATATTAAAACCAATCATAGATTTGAAAGATTTATGGATTTTTTCGTTATATATGTCTAAAAGATAAAATCAAGAAGTATAAGAATAAGAGTAGATAGTAATTGAGCAGTTTATGAATCTAGGTATTATTGATAATCATCTTTGTTGTTGCTTTAGTTGTTGTTGTCATTGTCATCATGATCGTTATTACTATCATCATCATCACTATCATTATCAGTATCATCATCATCAATATCATCATCACTATCATCATCATCATTATCATTACCATCATCATCATCGTCCATATCATTACTATCATCATCATCACTACCATCGTCATTTATACATCATTATCATCATCATCATTACCATTATCATCACTATCATCACCATCATGATCCTCCTCATCATCATCATCATCATCATTATCACCCACACCATCATCAACATTGCCTTGAGCTCCACATTGTCTTTTATGCAGGTGATGAAGACATTGGTGATTCCTAAAGTGAGGATGTTAGGAGAGCGTCTAAGGATCATGACAGAGAGTCTGATCATCAACAACCCTGATAAGATAGCAGCAGACCATCTCAAGCAACTTGTACAGGTGAGTTTGTCCAGCAATATTGATATCGCGTCTAGAGAAAGAAGTAATAGACATCCTACTAAAGCCTTGCTCAGATAGGAGGTGGTAAATCGTTACTTTTTGTCTTTTTTAATTTTTGTTTTACAATGACGTAAGTATAATACGCTCCACATTTCTTTATCTTATAACACAGAGCTAAGTGAAAACCCAAAGGACCTTTCTTGTGCGCATTTGCCACTCATTGACATTTTTTTTTAGACATGGCCTTTTTTGTCTGGCAGTTTACCACATCATAGCTGAAAGAGCTGTAACTTTGATATTCTTTTGTATTATAATAGAATGTGAAACAAAGGGCACGTAGAGAATGTTTTTCAAATTGTAATTATTTATTTGTAATATGATATACCTGAATGATTTGTAATTTTCTGTGTATTAATGATCTACATGTATTTACATTCATTATCTATCAATTTCATTGTACCAAATTTAATAATGTTCATAATCATGTTGAACATGTATGTATTATCAATCCAACCCTTTGGTTGCTATGAATAATTAAACAAATATATAAATTGTTTTCCTTCTTTCTAGAAATGTTCTTGAGCTTTTACTGCGGACAACATTTCATAATTTCTTAATTTACAATTTCATTTAAATGTGCAAACCAGTGTGAGCTCGATGCTTGTGTTTACATAATGAATTCCTGATTTCCTTTGATCGTCTAGAAACACTGCGCACCATACTTGAAGGGAGTGAGAAGCACACCCGATGTCCTTCATGAATACGAGGAGGAGTTTGGTTATCTGGGTCCTTTCCTCTTCTCCCATGTCACCAAGCTACGATTCCAACCCAGCACGGTTACAACACAGTGCAACGCTACACTGACATCATCGAGACCTATGATCACAATACCTCAGGTCAGTGAACCCAATCAAAGTGCTCCTGCTAAATATCTTTTGTTATAAGATGGGTACAAGAATGTAGCCAATGGCAATCCTGTATTCATTTCACATGTTTATGCTTTAACTCTTATCCTGCCACAGGGCTAATCCCTAATCAACTAAATTTTTAGGTCTTTATATCGACGAACAATTGAAGTGGAAAACTCATGTAAATAATCTATGCAAAATATTATCAAGGAATACTGGTGTAATTCGTAGGTTGAAGTCTACTCTTCCTAAAAGCATATTACTTATCTTGTATTCAACTTTAATTCTACCTTATATTAATTATGGTGTGCTTGCTTGGGGCAAATCTCTAATAACACAATTAGATAAAATATTCTTGGCTCAAAAGAGGGTAATAAGAACAATCTGTAATGCTGACTTTCGTGCTCATACAAATCCTCTTTTTTTATCATCATAGGATTTTAAAGGTAGAAGATATTTATTATATGCAATTGGGTTCCTTAATGTATGATCTCAACTCAGGTGTACTGCCACTGGCATTAGCCAAGATTTTCAAGAGAAACAATCAAATTCACAATTATGCCACAAGAGGTGCTTCTGCATTCCACTTACCCCATGCAAGGACAAAGTTTACTCTCAACACTTTAGTTTGCACTGGACCAAGGTTTTGGAACACTCTTGACTCAAGCATTAGCCATTCTGTCAGTATATCTGTCTTCAAACGTAAACTGAAATTGTACTTATTGAATAATTACTTAGTTGTTTCTTAAAGCTAACCTCCAGTAGTGGTAAAAAAAAGAAAATTATTTCTCACAGAATCAAACGAAACTTACACTGAATGTTCAAGATTACAAATAAATGACATGTGCCAAACAATTTTGGAAGAAAATGTATACTGGCTGAGTAATGAGCATAGAAAGACAAGGAATCAAGGTAGTACCAACCCCGACAACATGCGTGTTGTCCCATACATAGCTTTCTGTGTATGTGCTTGTTACTTTACCAAGACTCGGTCAAATTTATTATGATTTTGATGACTCCAGAACCTTGCAGTGCACACCAATACTTACATGCTACATGATCAACTGTTTCTGATCCTTTCCACACCTTTTCTTTCACAATGCAATCGCATTACCAGTACTAAAGTTTAGCTTTAATCTGTAGTGTCGTGATTTATATTTGAACTTAATCCATTCCCCAATTTACTACTGTATAGCAACTGCTGACTTACCTTTTCCTTTTTCTTTCCTTTCTCGCCTGTAGCTAGCTTTCAGTTTACAGTGAAAGTATATATTTTTTTCTTTCTCCCCCCACTCGAGCTCTCCCTCTCTTTCCCACTCCCGCCCCCTCTCTTCATTTCTATATCCCACATTATTATCACTCTTATCTCCCCCTTTTGTACATAGTCTCTTCTCCCCACCCTTTTTTATTACTCAGTTAAACCATGTGTATAATCATATGGTTATTGTTTATAGTTATTTGTTTTAGTACTTTAGCGCCTTTGACGAACATTTCTTGTATTAATCTATTATATAACCAGGCTGTTCTTGTTGTTTATGTTATTGTTTTTGAGGGACCTGACCTCTACAAGCTAAGCTTTAATTAGGTCTCCTCGTCTTTTCTTCTTTTGTTTTCTCATGTAAATGCATTGTGTGAACTTGATTCTTATAAGTGTTCCTCTTATATACTTTGCATGTTATACATTTGTTAAATTGTATTACATTTATGTTGGAAGAAAGACAAATAAACTTGAAACTTGAAACTTGAAACTAATCCCCCCAGTGCCAGATTTATAACGAGATAATCGGATTAACGCGATGGTACTAACAATAGCGCGTGCAAAACACTAGGCACAGTCCAATGGGCATGAACAATAACTGCTATTACGAATGTTTGCTAGCGTGCAAGAAGCAGCGTAACAATAGCGTGCACGCAGCCTCATGGCAGGCTACGAGTTAAAGCCCCACTGCACTACTGATAGCTACTCACGCCCTCTATATAGCAAACAATGCCTAATTGGTGCCTGTTGGTCCCCCATGATCCTCTTTTTCTTATGTTAATTGAGAGCTGATTTGATGAGATAACCACCAGTCAGTGACCTTGCATGAAGGTCTAATCCCCCCTGGCCAAATTAGTGCAGACGGGCTTTAAGTTTGTCCAGCACACCCAGCTATGCAAGCTGTGTGCAACACTATACATGTTCCATGTAGAATGCTTGATCCACGCAACTTGATGTGGTTAAAGTTTGTGATGTAAGTCACATAATTTCGTGGCAAGCAAGGATATTGATGGTGTGTACAGCACACCGAGATGTACATTACCTGCATCATCATTTTTTCCCCTTGTTGTGGGTTGCCCCAATATCCTGGGGGCTGTTTCACAAAGACTAAGATTATCTTTAAGTTTGACTTAACTATGGCAGGCCGTTCATGCCACTGTTTGCTCCTACCATTAACTGGCATTGGTCTCTCAAGGGACGTACAAAATCATGGTTACTAATGAACAGAATTTACATTTTTTGATAATTCATCATTGAAGGACAAAATATTATCTAAAGATCATAATGGTGAGAGCAAACAGTGGCATGAACGGCCTGCCATAGTTAAGTCCAACTTAAAGTCGATCTTAGTCTTTGTGAAACACTCCCCTGATTAACTTTTCAGTAGATGATTGTCAACCCGTTGACTACTGAATTCTCTAGTCCCCATAGGCTTAATACAGGGGACATCCGGTACCAGTAGGCACAGTGTTAACATAAATTATATACCTCACTTAAGTAATCCAGCCATCTGATTGGTCGAAATTGCATTCATAAACTTCAACTGTTCCTGTAAAATTCCCGGTAACCATGCATAAAACATTTAATATTTTTAATAACCATGGTTATTAAAAAAATAGTTCAGTCTCCATAGTTACCCCATAGGTTTACATGTTAAAAAATGGTTTGAGCGATCGAAGATACCATAGTACGTGTGCGAAAAATTGGTCGGTATTTTCATACAAGACAAGACAATTCCAAACAAGACAAAAATGGCTCAAGAATCTCTCCCAAGATTTCAACTTATCAAATGCAAGACTCGCTGACAGCAAGAACAACAAAAAGGGTACGTGAAATTATCCATAAACATGTTCGTTTAGTTGCTGAAAAAGCATATTAGACGTATAGACTGTATACGAAAATAGATCTAGTTGTCAGGGTGTTGATCGCGCACCCGATGTTGTGTGTTAAAATTATTTCCATAGAGATTGTACGCAATGCATTCCCTATGCAGTCTACGTGCATTCCGCGACCATGCAAAAAAGGTCGTTTTTTTTTCAATTCGAGATTCAAACCTTTATAATCTGTTGTGATCCTGAAGGTGATACTCAATAAGTGAGGTGTCATATGAAAGCGCAGGTTCTTCTCCATATTCCCCACAGGGCCGGCCCACCCACAAAATTGTAAAAATATCTTGCTAAGACTAGAATCTAGATCTAGTCTACTCTCAAAGATACGAAAATAGATCCAGTTGTCAGGGTGACTGATCGCGCACCCGATGCATGTTGTGTGTTAAGGTCAAGTTTTTTTTTCAATTCGAGATTCAAACCTTTATAATCTGTTGTGATCCTGAAGGTGATACTCAATAAGTGAGGTGTCATATGAAAGCGCAGGTTCTTCTCCATATTCCCCACAGGGCCGGCCCACCCCCAAAATGTAAAAATATCTTGCTTAGACTAGAATCTAGATCTAGTCTACTCTCAAAGATAGACTCATAAAAAACAACCGTGCAGATAAACTAGAGAAAGGCCAAGGTGGTGTCTTTAGTTGACTCTTTTGTTTTCGGCATATAAAAGTATTAATGACTGCTTTAATATTCGAGAAATAGTTGTTTTTATACGCTCTCGGGAAGGTTACAATTGGGCTATTCCCCTCGGCACGCCTCGGGTAATAGCACAATTCTAACCTTCCCTTGAGCTTATAAAAACAACTATTTCTCTCAAAGCAGTCATTAATACTATACTATATGTATACAGATCAGAGGGGTATTTCATTAACAAAAGACAAAAATCAGTGACACATCTGCTGATAACCAATCAGAAGCAAGGATTTCAGTAGCTTATAACAAAAAACTGTCATTTGTCACTGATGACAAGTTTTGTGAAACACCCTCCAGAGATGTTATATTTGGCTTTGACTTTCATCTCTCACTCTTTGTCTGACAGGGGCGACCTTCGACCATCATCACCTCTGGTAGGTCCCTCTCCTCCTCCGGGTTTAGCCCCAAGACTCCCTCCTCCCTTTACTCCCCCACCGGTACCGGTCTGCAGCGGACCTTCTCCTCATCAGGCTCCACACCGTCTAGCCAAACCAAGATTGTCTTGGTCTCTGCCACCGGGTCAGGAAGGAGCTCAGCACAAACTGTAAGTGTGAATGTACAGTTGAACAGCAACAATTGCTTGAAGGTCAATCACCTACGCTGACCAGGGGGGTGTTTCACAAAGACTAAGATTGACTTTAAGTTGGACTTAACTATGGCAGGCCATTCATGCCACTAGTTCCTCTAACCATTCCTGGCATTGGTTTATCAAGGGACATACAAATCGTGGTCACAAATCTACTGATTCATAGATTCCATAGTTTTATTATTGAAGGAAAAAATATTATCTCAAGATCATAATTAAGAGACCAATGGGTGAAAACAACTAGTGGCATGAATGGCCTGCCACAGTTCAATCCAACTTAAAGTCGATCTTGGTCTATGTGAAACAGCCCCCTGATTTATAACTTTAAGTCTTGACCTAACACCCTCTTAACCCTGAATCTTAGATATAACAGGTCTGAACCCTAACCTGAATCCTTTATATTTGACAAAATAAACCCTGAAGGAATTGTTGCTGGAGCATGTGTTGGGAGTACCGAATACATTCATATACTCATGTCTTCAAATTTCTGCATGGTGCCTTCACAGATATCTGATTGATCTGTTGTGTATGATGCTATACCTCAGAACAGAATTCCACTTGCATATATGACTTGTTGCTATGCCCTGGCCGAGCTGTCATGTTGGCAAGACCATTTTTAGTTCAGGAAAAGGGGAGAAAATTCTCATGCATTACTCAGAGCTGCCAACCATTTCGTTTTTTCCTCCAAATTACGATTGTAAATTTTCTCTTCATAATTTTTTTTTAATTTTTTTTTTTTATTATTTTTTTTACATACCGCACGTCAAAAAACTGCCCTAAAATGTTGATTTGATCACAAATTGAATAGAAAACTAAGTTTAAAACATACTTGAAGAGAAAAATATTCTCAAAAAGAATGAAATGCCGATAATACCAAAATAACCCCCCAAAGTTCCTGCTTGTATGGAAAAAAACAGCATGAGGAATGGACATTTCTGCATTGGAAGTGTGTCGCACGTGGTTCTAAGTTTCGTTGTAATGAATTCCTTTTTTTTGCTTGAAATTCCTTTTTTTTTGCCATCATGGTTCCTTTTTAGGGGCCTCACAAGGTTGGCAGCTCTGATTACTAGTCATCTGATCTAGAGCTTGGAATGACCCTCTACTTCCTAGGTGTAACACCTTGTCAATCTGGATGCAAGATTTCACCTGTCTAGGCTGGACATTTCTTAAAAGAATGCTTCCTTCAGATATGAGTAATCAAAATCAGAGAAACTAAAATAGTTGCAGTGGTGTGCTACCAATGATGTGCAACCAAATTTGTAATATTTTGTTGCCTGAACCCAAAGAGATCTACAGCTATTTTTGCATTCTGCATGTCAGTATTAATGAAATAATGTTCTGAAGAATTAACAAAGTTTTAACATTTTCATTGACATCCTACAGAGTCCAGTTCTGAGTGGTTCCTCCACACCTACACCCAGTGTCTTCAAGCTCAACCCCAAGTCCTTCTCCAAGTCTCTCAGCTCTTCTCTGGCACCTTCTCTCGCATCTTCTCTTGCCTCTTCACTCTCGTCCAGCCAGACCATCGTCATGTCACCCACAGGGACGGTCAAGGCCGAGAGGAAGTCGCCTCCTGCAACGGCCAGTGCTGGAGGAACCAGCAGCACCAATATGCTGATGTCTTTGGCCCAGGCGGCCACAATGCAGACACCCATTAGATCATCCCTTGGCGAAGACCACACTCAAGGATCATAGCAGGGTTGACACTGTACAGACATGTAAATGACCAACTGATCAAGAATGTGCTGGAGGTACCATTAGCACCAATATGTTGATGTCTTTGGCTCAGGCGGCTACAATGCAGACACCCATTAGATCATCTAGTGGCGAAGACCACACTCAAGGATCATAGCGGAGTTGACACTGTACAGACATGTTACTGACTAACTGAGCAAGAAAGTGATGGAGGTACCAGTAGCACCAATATGCTGATGTCTTTGGCCCAGGCAGCTACGATGCAGACAACCATTAGATCGTCCAGTGGCAAAGACCGCACTCAAGGATCATAGCAGAGTCGACACTGTACAGATACGTAACTGACCAACCGAGCAAGAATGTGCTGGAGGTACCAGTTGCACCAATATGTTGATGTCTTTGGCCCAGGCGGCTACAATGCAGACACCCATTAGATCGTCCAGTGGCAAAGACCACACTCTAGGATCATAGCAGAGTTCATCTGTTTAGGGCCAGAAGGGCATTAATTCTATGTCAAATGATATGAGCTAGTGACCTTCTGGCTTCCGGGAGGCGAGTTGACACTGTACAGACGTGTAAATGATAAACTGAGCAAGAATGTGCCATTCATTTTTTTGATGTCGCTAGTAACAACCGATACATGAGGGAGTAGTAGTATTAATGTGCCATCGCTTTAGGCATGCTACTATGTCTTTTGTCCAGACTGCTACGATGCAGATGTCCATTAGATCGTCCAGTGGCAAAGTCCACACTCAAGACTCATAGGAGCTATGAAACTTATTAGTTATTTAGTTCCTAAACTGACACGACTGAGCAATTGTAACATGTACATGTACCATTTAAATAACCATGTTCATGGTGGTAGCAATAACCTTTCACCACCTGCGACCACCAGTGCTGGAAGAACCAGTAGTACCAATATGTTGATGTCTTTGGCTCACGCTGAGACCATGCAGACGTCTTTAAGATTGGCCAGCGAAGGCCTCTCTCAAGGCTCCTACCAGCAACAAAACATTTAGTTACTGGGGGGTGTTTCACAAAGACTAAGGTCGACTTTAAGTTGGACTTAACTATGGCAGGCCATTCATGCCACTGGTTGCTATCACCCATTGGTCTCTCAATTATGATCTTTAGATAATATTTTTCCTTCAATAACGAACTATCAAAGAAGGGTAAATTCTGTAGATTAGTGACTACAATTTGTACGTCCATTGAGAAATCAATGCCAGGAATGGTTAGTAGAAATAGTGGCATGAAAGGCCTGCCATAGTTAAGTTCAACTTAAAGTTGATCTTAGTCTTTGTGAAACACCCCCTCTGGACTAACAACATGGACTGTTCACTTCATTCTTTTCACAATGCTACTTACGAGTAACGACCAGTGCTGGAGGAATAGGTAGTCCAAACATGCTCCTGTCTTTGGCTCAGGCTGCTACAATTCAGAAACCCATCGGACCTTCCAGTGGCAAAGACCACATCCAAGGCTCGTAACAAATTCTGTATCTAGATACTGAAGTAACTGAACAAGAAAAATACCATTGAATTGCTCACACTTCCGTAATGTCCTTTGTGGCAAGAATCAGGAACACCAATGTATTGATGTCTTTGGCTCGGGCTGCTACTATGCAGACACCCATATGATCATCCAATGGCAAAGACCACTTTAAAGGGTCATAGCAGACTTAGTCTTGAATAATAAATTTGAAATTACATAACCTGTATTGCCAATCATGTCTATAAAAAGTTTTATTATTGATGCAGAGAACACCATTACCACAACTTGGTGATTGCTATAAAGATTAATTGAAAATATGGATTATTGGACATATCGGTCATATACATGTATAGAGGTAATTTTTTGTCCCTTATCTACAGATATCATCATTTCCATGTACATGTAGGTATAATTTACATGAACACTGACATGTAGTGGTAGTTGATCAAATGCCTACTGGCTTGTCTTAATCTCATCATTATCTGTCTGAAACTTGAAACTGGGGGTGGGGGGGGGGGGTTCATGACAGATATTGCTACTTGTATGCATGTAAGGAGCTTGAATGCATTGTTAATATTTTGTAAATTTTGTAGAATAAATATTGCAAACATCAGAAAAGACTGTGACATGTTACACTTATTTGTAACTTCACTGTTTGTGCTTAATGCATTGTACAGTTACTCATGTGTGTGTATGAAAGAGGGGGAGAGAAAAGGAGAGAGAAATAAAGAAAGGGAGTGTGTTAGAGAGAGAGAGCAAAGGGGAAAGAGGGTCAGAGAAAGAGAGAGATAGAGACTAGAGGTGAGACGCACACCTAAAAGATGAGAAAGAAGAAGAAAAGAGGAAAAGATTGTCACAGAGAGAGAGACTAAAGGGGAGAGAAGGGGACCAAGTAATAGACTGGAGTGAGAGGGAAGGGGGTATCAGAGAGAGAGAGAGAGAGAGAGTGAGACAGGGACTAATATATGGGAGTGAGAAGGAGAGGAAGGGGCAGATAGACAGAGAGGTACGCCCCTCTCCTTTTTGGATAAATCTTGATCCATCCATTTATGATTGTTCCAAGTATCAGAAAAACTTCAAGCCGAAACTTGAGGAAAACGTCGATGCAATCAACATTCCTTTCAACGCCAAAAAATACTCAATTCGCGAGAAAATAAGTTACAAATTCAGCGCTCATAGAATCGGGAAAAATAGCCGATCCATAGATTAAAAAATTGCACCCCCCCCCCCCCCTTGAAACAACGATAAAACAAACAGTTCATTAGTGCTGTGTGTTTTTCTACACCGATTGTGAATGGCTCAGCCGTACATACACTACGTGCATGTTCTGTAATATTTACATGACTTATTCACATAATTGCGACTTAATTAATATTTTCCTATTGACATTACTGTTTACTAGGTTAATGATATATGTTTATTTTGCAAACGAGTATTATTTTTGTAACTGTTCTGTATAAATGTTATAAACGATGTAAATATGTTCATTCAGGGCCCCATGGAAGACCACTACTTGTTGGTGAATGGGCTACCCTGTCAAAAGATAAGAAATAAATAAATAAATAAATAAAATACTACGGACTTTCGCGGATTTCAAACAATCCGGCTGCCCTCACCCCCCACCCCCCCCCCCCCCCCCCCATTTTCCCCACTTATTTATTGTTATTATTTCGTTAAAAGTGTACCGAATACAGACTACTGATCAATCCCGCCGGATAAAACCTCACGATGAAAATATAGCGTAATGGTTGCTCCTTCTTATAATATCCCACATGGCGAATGATCATCATAGTCCTTCCTTTCATTATTAACATCAATCGACCTGTTTACTAATTTCATATACACTTCTTGAACAATAGTTTCAATTTCAACCGTTTATATTACAAAACGTGTGCTTTTATCAATTCAATAAAACCAGACCTCCTCTCGATCAGCCTACGAATTGTCCACAAATCTATAGGCAATGAATTATTGATCAGTTTCTTGCCGTTACCATGGATATCACTGCATGCCTCATCTAAATGTCACTTAGAGCAGAGAAAAATTATTCAATTTTCTTTCATCCTCATGTTATTTCTTAGCTTCACATCTGAATTACTATCCAAATACACCACTTTCTCTCACTCTCTTTCTCTCGCTCTCTCTCTCTCTCTCTCTCTCTCCGACTGCCTTTCTTTTCTCTGCTTTATTTCGTCTATGATTTTCCCTAACCTTGGTGTCTGACTCTCGATCATTCTTTCGCTCTGTGTTTTAATCTTTCCTCTGTCTCCCATCCCCTCCCCTCCCCCTCTCCCCCTCCCCCTCTCTCTCTCTCTCTCTCTTTCTCTCTCCCTCTCTCTCTCTCTCTCTCTCTCTCTCTCTCTCTTGTGTCCCCTTGTTTCCTCTTTAATCTTTTCTTTATATTTTGCTAGGAGTCTACCGTGCTGTATTTCTTCTTTATTTCAGTCTTTCTCCACCTCCATCCCACTTTTTCTCATCTCTTCGCCCTAAACCTTTCCCTTTATCCCACCCCACCCCTTTCCCCCGCCTCTCTCTCTCTGTCTCTCTGTCTCTCTTTCTATATTTCGTTGTCCCTCCATCTCTCCCTCTCACTTTTCCTTTCCCTCTCTATGTTCCGCCCTTTCTTTCTCTCACTCTCTCTCTTCCACCCACCCTCTCTCTTTCTCGCACTTCCCCTCTCTCCCTCTCTCCCTCCCTCTCTCCATCATCCCTCTCTCCCTCCCTCCCTCCCTCCCTCCCACTCTCTCTCTCTCTTTCCATTCACCCGGCCTTGTATATATGCTTTCCATATTCACAATTTCTACGTTCGTGGTAAATTATTACAATTACAAGGAAGAAAAACACAAAGTCAGTATTCATGGTTAGGATAAATATTATATCCAACATCTGAATACATACATAATACATAAGTGCGATGAATTGAACAATTATGATTGTAGAACTGAAAGTTCCCTAATCAAAGTCGTTCCATGATAATGTAATATGCAAATTCTTCTCCTTTTATACATCCATTTAACTACTTCATGGACATAATACCTGTACATCAAGGAAAGAAAACTGTCGAAATATCTACAGATTGCAGCTCATGCAAACAAAATATATATTATTGGGTTTTCATATTTGCTTCTCGGCTTATTACATATCATACTGTTTTGGACGGAGTTTTCGTCACGTCGTTCGAATATTTCCTTGTAGTTCTTTGGTATTCACTATACAGTCATATAAAATTGAGAAGATTGAAAAATAATACTGATTCAATAATGGGCGAAAAACATAATCAGCATCGCGCAATTTTTAACGTCATGATACATGTAAGTCAAAGCTTTCAAAGTCAGCAAATGGAAGACTATGAACTCCTTCGGAATAATTATTATGAAAGTCGTGAACATAGGAAGAGATGTTTTATTTTGAGTGAACAACTCAAATATCTGCCTTGTATTATAAAAACAAAAGTCATGAAAGATATTGACTATTTTAATACCCGTTTTAATGACATCGCCGCATATCTGAAATCTTTATGGCGCTGCTTAACTATCTTTGCTAAGTCCATCATGTTTGATGACTACTTCAAATGACCACCTCAGCGTGACTTCGGATCGGATGTTCGTTCTCCTTACCGAAGAAGTACGGCCTGGTCGCCACGCCCTGCGCGTAATCTCTATGCCAGCCTCCACGCGATACAAGCTCATGCAACCAGGGCGGATGGATGTCGGAACAACTCTTAAATGACATTGACTCGTCATCATTATAACATCGCTTCCTTAAATTATCCGTTCCCTCGTTGTCTAATACGGACTCGAGTTCGATGAACTGCATGACGGTTGCGTCAACGACGTACCCCTTCCATTCGACAACCCAGTGGCTGATTTTAGAGCTCTCGAAGACGACCGGTGATGTCGGATGATACGTGCGGTGTCCTTTTTGGCGGGAATTTTCATTACGCGATACATGCTTGTCGTCTGCGGGTAATCGTCTGCGGAAGATATGAGCGATGCGTCGTTTGATAGGATGAGATCGTTTGGGTTCCCGCAACACCGATATGGGTTTCCGGATGATCCAACGAGCACGACGTGGAGGCTGTGACGTGCCGTGGTCATCGATCTCGGAGAGGAACGAGACAAGTCGTCGAGTGACGGACCAGCAATCGACGTCGAGTCGTCCCAGTCGAGCCTGACTACTGCGACAATGCTCCATGAAGAAATCTTCGATAATCTTGCGATCGATCTCAGACGGTCCTGTAGCCTCCGATCCACACTCCATAGTTAGTTTAATACAACAGCTTTAAGATCTGCATCTGTATTCTTAAAATAGTCATATATATATTTGAGGTCAGTTTTAAGACAGTTGATTGATGCTATCCAGTGGTCAGAAAATCGTCAGATTTGATATAATACCTTGATACCAATCAAAAAACAATGATAGGCCTAATCGTGTTTTTGTTCTCCTCCGATCATTACATTTTGAGCAATAAATATTGAGGCATCCATATCCGAAATAATAATAATGGATATGGTGTTCCTGCACCGCTAAACCAAAGTGGCCCTATAGGTCAATCAGGCCAGTGCTTGTCCGTTCCATTCGACTTCAATTGACCCTCCACATACTTTTACCTATCAACTAAATTTGATAGTGATAGGCCTACACGGGTTTTTGTTTACTCCCATAATACTATAGAAGATAATTATAGTTGAAATATTCACTCGCCCTTCAGCCAATTCAACTTATAGACGCATTGGGCATTCATCCGTTGTCTGTATACATCTTCTACTCAAATAGAACATCTTTATATTATGTCTTTCGTATATGTCAGAGATAATTCAGTTAGTGCTTCTTAAATTAGACTGCATGAAGCGAGCTGGCACCTCACATACCAAGAATTTCAATCACATCCACACCCATGTACTTTGCGTGAGTGCATGTCGATCATATCCTCCGCATTCAGAAAACAATAACAAATCCAAAGTTCAATTCCGTGCGTTTCTCAGCTGATACAAATAGTACCGAGTTAATGGTTCTTAAAATACACGTATATTATTGTCTAAATACTATCAAGTTACTTTTCCGCTGTGCATGAATACAAGTTAACATAAAACAAATCAAATCGTTGCATCTGTCTTGTATTTATCTGTTCCACAAATGAAATTATGTGTTCGTTATGTTTTTGTAGACGGCTGCAGAGTAAATTATCTGGTTGTGTTGTGTGGTAATATGAGTGCTAACGTTTTAAGTGGAACCAATCGGATCTCCTCATTGCGATGATGACGTCACAGGCAGTGTACGTCGCACTCGAATCAGAAAAACAATACCAATTTACCCAAGTTCAATTTCGGGCGTTGCGTAGAAGCGCAGAATGAGGGTCCTTTTTCCCAGCACAAAGAATTATTATTCGCATGATATATTACTGGAAGGATCAATGCTTTACACACCAAGAATCCGCATCGCACATAATATGGCTCGCATATAACTGAAGGAAGACGATTTTACACACAAATGACCCGAGGGATGTAGCACACAAAATGGCTCACACCTATCGCGTTTCTTCTCAAGCTTTCATCAGAATTTATTCCAAGGGTCGGGTAGCCAAGTATTTCAATCACTATAATGCACCCGGGAGACAGAAGCTGCATATTCAGACAATCGAAACTGAAATAGAAAGAAAGGCAGAGAAGAGATATAATGCAGTGAATCAGCCACGGACTTGGATACAAGCCAATGATTTATAGCAGGACATAATAAATGCTGACATTGATATTAAATCAGAACGAGTTTATTGAGGCGGGAGGGTGATATACAACTAAACAATAATTGTCTGATGAAAACATCTAAATATAGGCACTATAATGACAAGCCCCCCCCCCCCCCCCCCCCCCCCCGCTCTGTGATCATTATATTTTCATCTGTTAATTTATCTTCTTCATCAATATGATCAACACCCCCCACCCGGCTCTCTCTCTCTCTCTCTCTCTCTCTCTCTCTCTCTCTCTCTCTATCTCTCCCTCCCCCTCTCTTTCTCTCTCTCTAATTCTCTCTCTCTCTCTCTCCCTCTCTTTCTCCACCCCTATTATATTTTAATATACACACCCTCCAATACCCGCACATCTCAACACACAAATCTGATTTTCATCCCTAATACTATACTGTATTGTATAATGAGTGTATATGCGTGAAGGGTAGTTTAGCGAATAAGAGAAACGTTTATTGTGCAGAAGAATAAATTAATCATTATAAATCTAAACAGCCATGAAACAAAATTAACATGCTTCATGCATGCATATACTGTCGGACGTACCTTTTTTTCTTGCTTAAAGTTAAAATATAGTCTGAAAATAATAATGTCAGTCGTATAAAGTCACGTTCATAAAACGCACACGATCGAATATACCCTGTATACAAACCTTACGAACGATACAACAACAAACGCTGTGAATTTCATCACACGCTTTTGTCAATGAATGCTAACAGGACAAAGCCATTAAATCAAGCAACTAATCAAACAG
This sequence comes from Strongylocentrotus droebachiensis, assembly GCA_035222895.1. Classification (NCBI taxonomy): domain Eukaryota; kingdom Metazoa; phylum Echinodermata; class Echinoidea; order Camarodonta; family Strongylocentrotidae; genus Strongylocentrotus; species Strongylocentrotus droebachiensis. The sequence continues at coordinate 19,285 of JAVYIG010005811.1, forward strand.
TGCATTACCTGAATGTTTTGAAGATAACATGTAGCATATGGATATAGTTTATCCATGCATCTCGGCGTCAGCTTCAGCATCAATAACATTGACCGAATGGGTTGTTGTCTCCTCGAGATGATGTATGCCTCATCGGGCCTCACGGTGGATATGATCACCACGGTTGAGTCTGTGCTCTGGCATCCCAAACACAAACAACTACTTGAACTTCAGACCCGACGCTTGGCTTTCCTATCAAGTGCGAGCTAGGAGTGGGAGCTAGAGATCGAGGGAGAGGGAGGGAGTGAGAGCGAGAGAGAGATGGGTGCGTGGGAGGGAGATGGAGAGAGTGGGGAGGCAGATGGAGAGAGTGGGGAGGCAGAGAAAGAAAAAGAAACACAGAGGAAGAGAAAATGGGGAAGTGAAAGCTAGAGAGAGACCGAGGGTGAGTGGGGATGAGAAAGAGGATGCACTGGCGAGAGATGGAGAGAGGGGGAGATGGAGAGAGAGGGGAGACAGAGAGGGGAGAAGGAGAAAGAAATATGAAAAGAGAAATAAAGGGAGACAGAGAGAGAGAGAGAGAGAGAGAGAGAGAGAGAGGAAGAGAGAATGTGAGAGTGAGAGAGGGATAGACCGAGGGAGAGAGGGGGGGGTGAGAAAGAGGGGGTACATGCATGGGAGGGAGATGGAGAAAGAGGGAGATGGAGAGAGAGGGGAGAAGGAGAAAGAAAGAAAGAGAAAGAGTGGGAGAGAACAAAAGAAAGAGAGGAGGGAGAGAGAATGGGGGAGAGGCGAGTGAGAGACATGCATACAGAGACAGGAGAGGGAGGGAAAGAGAGAGGGAGGGAAAAGAGGGAGAGAGATTTAAACAAAGGTTGCAAAGGCTCTTGTATCTATTATACAGTACGTTTGCTTTCCAGGTTTGCTCAACTAACCCCTTTCAGACCCCCACCGCCATCCGGTGAAGAACGATAATTCTTTTCTCTCCGGGTCAAATTCGAAGCATTGTGCACGAACGACCTGTAGTAGATCACAGCGAGGAAATTGAAAAGATAACTGTGTGAGATGATTGTAGAAGTGGTGCCTCAGGCGATATGTCAGCTCAAAAAATATTCCAATTTATGCATACTCCTAGACGCCATATCTCAAGACCCTATAGCGACAAACTATAATAGATCTGTCTGCTAATGTATTTCAGTTTATGCATGTTTCTATCAAGAAGCCCTGGTTAAAAAATATTTGATTCACCTATATACTGTATAATTATAATGGCATCTCTACGGATGGAGTCCATTTTGCACACACTTGCTGTTGCTATGTCTGGAAAGCCTCTGACAACCGTTATGGTTGTCACGGGACACCTTCCTTCAAGAAGTACGTTTAAAATTAGTAAACATGTATATTGAAAAGATATACGAGATGATTATAGTAGTGGTGGTGGCTCTGTATCAGTTCATGTTCTAATTTATGCATACTCCTAGATGCCTATCTCGAGACCCTGTGTTGACTATATATGCTAAAATGACATTACAGTCATCGACATTCCATGGTGCTATAGTGTACTTTTGGCAGTAACCCGACTTATTCCTGTCACTTAGCTTGTATGCATACTGCATTTCAATAGTCATATTAATACAGGGTGCAGTGCATTGTTATAACCTCCTTGTGCTACGTCGGGTAAACATCTGGCAAGCTGTCGTCTCCAATGGTAACAATTGTGTATCTACATATCATTTGTAACTTGCATGCATAACACTTTAAAGACATCGGTGAACGATTAATGCTAGCGAATAAAAACAAATATATAATACACTATTCAGTATTCGAATTCAAAAGACATACATTTACTTTGAAATACATGTATTGTTATCCGTGGCCAGAAAACTTACCCGATGAGACGTTTACCCGACAGAGCAACAGCTCATTGATAATAATGATTTATCTACCAGCTGAATATCACATGTTTTTATTCAATTATGATAGCGTCTCCGTCAATATAGAATCGACGTTGCATGTTCTGCCTGGCATTAATCAGCATATAGATCAAACACGGCTATATATAGAGATCATCCAGATAATGTTTTATGTCATCGCCTTGATTAAGCTTGCTGGGGGTACTTACTGAAAGATGACGAAAACAATACACACGAACTCGTTCATTATAGGTTGATGATTGCACGTGCATGATGTGATACATTTTTTTACTAATGTATTTTCAAAATGGGTCTATTTTGTGCTTAACCATGGTATTGTTTTCCTTCCTGGTTTGGTATTAACGACTTGCCATTGTTTGCACATCCCCGCTGCAGCGAGACGTTTGTCCCAAACAAAGCATCGAATCGATCGCTTGATCCGTTATCTACAAAACATGCAGGTACAGCCTTGAATGATCACCACCTGCACGACATCTTACATATAATAATTTATGGTTATAATTTTATTCATATATTCCGCATGTCGGGCAAAGAAAACAGAGGCATAGCTCATCTTTGTCATGTTTGTACAGATGTGGATTAGGAGTGTATGATCCATGCATGTGGTTGCTAGTTACACGTATACTTATTTCCCATTGATTATATAGAGAGACGCTATATACACGAATGATAACATGATATTAACGAGCAAAATTTTAAGATGCTACAACGATCATAAATGCATAATCTATCACTGAGCAAACCTCCAACGTCTATATTTGTTGGCATTCAAAGCATTTCGTAGTAAGTCTTTGATTAAAAAAATTATGTATAAATGACATTGATTCGTAAAGTCATCAGAAACGAGACGAGCCAAATTTAAAAATACTACAACGATCACAAAAAGAAAAAGGGCGTTCGCAAAATTTGATCAGTTTGTAAATATATTTATGGATCCCCTCCACCCCCCCCCCCCCGAAAAAAATATACACAAAATGCGTTTGTATTTCTGTAAATTAAAATGCACTTTGCCAACATCGTTCTATTGCAAAGTCAGGTCAGGCTAGGGAAAGGTTTGGGTTGGTATGAGCAACCATCTTAAAGTATATTCTCATGTGAACTTATATAAATTATTTATAATGCTGGGGAATGCACACAAGTATAATTATCATCATAACAGTACGTAGAACCTAATTGGTACTCATATTATAGCTATTTATAGTACCTGTACGTACATACATGTATAGACCGCTTGATATTAAAGGTGAGACCAAATTAGGCCAGCTGAGCTTAAGTTTGCTTAATAATTACAAATTAATCAAAAAATATACTTACCAATATTGTAGATAAAGCAAACATCCAACACTGTTTAGTATCAGGATAGTATAAATATATACATTATTTAGCATCCTGGAGAATGCACACACGTATAATTATCATCATAACAGTATAGACCCTAATCGGTACTCATATAGTACTTGTACTTGTATATAGTACGTACATATTGACCGTTTTGGTATCAAAGGTGAGACCAAATTAGGCCAGATGAGCTTAAGTTTGGTTAATAATTACAAATTAATCAAATATACTTACCAATATTGTAGATAAAGCAAACATTCAACAACACTTTATAGTATCAATATAGTAAATGCTCTACCACCGTCTGTTATAATTGATGTCCTTGTGTTCTCGATAAGCTATACCTGCTGATAGGGCCGTTTCCTTCCGAAAGCTTCGGGTTTATCGCAAACACAATATAGCATAAGATTGACCTTGAGGCGTGGGGGTCAAGTCCAGGGTCGGAAGAGAGTGATATTATGGCCTTTTAGATTTGCACAACGACAACGTGGATTGCTACGATCGACATCCTTTTAATGCACTGCCTTGAATGGCCGTCACACGTATCAGTCCAAGCAAATCTAAAAGTCCCTATTATTTTAGAGTGCTCGGTTGAAACATGGACCTTCTACGAAGGTCCACGGTTGAAATAAGAGCTATAGAAGCGAGAAGAAGGTGGTATAATTCTATCAGCGCAGAGACAGTGTTGTGATAAATTGAAACTATCGTTTGGGATTTTGGTATACCAGCCATAGGGACAAAACCATAACCAGGGACCAGGGGGTGTTTCACACAGATCATTCACTGGCGTACTGATGGAGGGGCTTGCGGGCAGTTGACCCCCCCGACATTAAATTAAAACGTGGTTTATTTCTTATTCGACACCAGTGATTTACAAATGTTGCTGAAATGACATGATATTCCGGGTTTTTCAAGTTCTCACTTTTTCCCATTATGCCAGAGGCGGCACTCCTGGTGTGTGTGTGTGGGGGGGGGGGGGCAATGTGCATCAATTGTTCATTCATTCTCAAAGTGCCCCTTTTAACATAGGACAAGTGCCCCTATTATTTTCGAATTACTGCCCTTTTCCTCTCTTTTTATCTCTGGTAAGTACCTCTTTTTAGGTGCGAGAAATTCCCCCTTTCACCTCTGATATTTTTGCCCTTTTTACTTTGACTCTGGCCCCTTTTCTTTTTTTAATAAGTGTACTTTTTCCTTCGTAATAAGAACCCCCTTCCCTTTCTCTTACATGCCACCTTTCACCTCTGATAAGTGCCCCTTTTATTTTGACACGTGCCCTTTTCCTTTTTAATAAGTACCTAATTTCCTTCGGATAAGTGCCCCTTTTCATTTTTATATGAGCCCCTCCCCCTTTTCAAAATGCCCCTTTTAACATCTGATAAATGCCCCTATTAAAATCTGATTGGTGCTCTTTTCCTTCAACAGATTCCCCATTTCCATTCTCATATGTGCCTTTTTAAAAATCTCTGTTAAGTTTCCTTTTTCAGGTGCAAGAAGTGCCATTTTCACCTCTGATAATCGCCCTTTTTATTTTGACACGAGCACCTTTTCTTTTCTAATAACTGTCCTTTTCCCTTTGATGAGCGCCTACTTTTCCTTTCTCCGTAACATGCACCCCTAATTCAAGGCTACCTAGAACCTCTTTTTCTTCTAAGTTTCCAGTTATAGATGTTATAATTATGTTATTATTTTAATATAAAAGAACTTTTCAGTCTTTTTTTTTTTATTAGATTGTGCTCAATACTCATCAGGGTTTGTTTTTTGTCTTCTTTATAAGATGTGATTTTTCGCACTGTGACCTCACAAATCTTAATATTTTTGCTCCCTCGCTTCGCTCGCTCGAAAATGAATATTCAGTGATGTAGACAAGTGCTCATGTACCTGTTACAGGTCATTTTATGTATGTTATTACCAAAGAAAAAAAAGATGTCGGTCAGTCACTCAATAGTGTATGACAGTGAAGTCTAGAAGGTAAACGGGTTTCCTTGCATAATTTGAATACTAGGACACTGCTAATGTGTTAATTTCACAGATAGGACATAGAAGACATATTCATTATACCTACAAAGTTCTACACAATTTGATGTTTGCTGCAAAAGGGACAAAGTATCTGTAAAACATACTTTATATCTAATACCGTTATTTACTAATATCTAGTGTAAGTGACAACAATATGGTTTGATTTGTTTCAATCTCCATCTTGAATACAGCAGTCATCCTGGATCTGTTTTGAAATTCAAGCGAAGCAACTAAGCCTACTTAAGTTAAACTTTCAACAGCTGACGAGAAATATACCACATATCTAACAATATCTTCAATATCCAGAACTGTTATTTATCATTTCACAATGAAACATTGCGCTATAAAACTACCTAAAGGCGTAAATTCAACAAAATAATAAAACACTGTTTTTACAAAACGTTAAAAACTACCAGATAATAATGAAAATACATTCTAATCAGATTGTTCTCATGAAAGGAGGGATATACCCATATTCAGACATGCATCTACGCCTTTTAATTCGTAAAGATAATAAGAGAGACAAAATAAATGATAAATCTTGCTTAGTTGCATTTTGACACTCGTGAGACTAAAAATCTGTTGCTCTAAAAAGACTTAAATACAGCTCATCATGCCTAGCCAATCACCAGATCTGATCAGTGCTCTACTAGATCATCACTCTGCAGACCAACCGAAGCTTTCTTCCAGATCATCACTCGTCCGAGGCCAAGAATCTGGTAAGTTGTTCATATTCACGGGCCAAAATATGTCTTCTGATCCTTCCAAACTAAGGCTAGACATTCAAATACCACCAAATATAATCGCAGACATTTTCATAAATTTCCCGTATTTGTTCCAATTTGTTTAAAACCATTTCTTCATCGGGCATTCATTATTTCGTGTGTCTTTTCATTTTTAGTCATGATGCGTTGTCTCATTTCTCTTCTCTTGGTGGCTGTTGCCACTGCCGAGCTCGCCCCTCTGTTAAAAAACTCTGAGCCCATCCAAGGAAAGTACATCATCAAGCTGAATGTAAGTATTAAGTTATTTTAACGTCAACACCAGTATCCTGATACCGAGACCAAAAGAAACTTTAGTTTTATTCATATAACAATAGGTTTCGTGGTCAACATCACGACTTAGACATTACAAAGTGAAGGAGACTTCTCTTACTATTTCACTGCTCACCAAGTGTTACCTGATGATAATGAGTCAACTGTTCCAAGCTTGGCAGAACTGACATATCTCCCTACGTTATTTAAACGAAAAGCATGTTTTATTTTTTAAAACATAAATTAATAAATTCTACAACCAATAACTAACTAGATAAATTTATCCTCATTAAACTGTGTTAATTGAAGATAAATTTATCTTCATTTCACAGCTAAATGAGGATAAATTTATCCTCGTTAACACATTTTAATGAGGATAAATTTATTTTCGTAATAGTAATAGATTTGTACACAGTCGTATTTATTTGTATTCAGTGGTACATATTAAATTGTATAATACATTTGCATATCTTGTTTTCATTTGTTTCAATTATTTGTCTAGAGTGACCACCATTCCTTTATGTTCTAATGATAATTGAATGAAGATACTGGGGAGCGTGTGTAGATAGAACAGAGATCGATAAGTCAGATATGTGGGTAGTAGTGTGTGGAGATGTCAAAGAAAAATCAAGGATGAAATTTTGACGAAAAGTGAACAAAAATTCGTTCATTTTGAAAAGATATACCGTTTCGACCAAAAAGGGTGCAAAATAAAAGTTTGCATATTGCATGCATATTCATGATTACTTTACACGCGTTCACATAAAAAAATACATTTATCATGATTTGTTAAACAAATTATGACAATACACATCAATTTTGTGATTTGAATTTTCCTTCGGCAATCATTAAACAAATAGATTATTTTGTCTGATCATGTTACAATTACATTCACGTTTTAGCAATAGATACATTGATTATATGATTACTAACCAATAAACAACATGCATGTTTAATATGTATTTGTGTACGAGCAAATATCACGAGTACTCCTCGAGTATGGGAGAAAGATTGCACCTTTTAAAGGGTGCAGGACTGAACCCCTAAAGGTGCTGCTATTGCATCGGTTTGCACCCCTAAAGGAGCAGGATTGAACCATTAAGGGTACTAACATGTCTCCTAAAAGGTGCAATCTGGCACCCTCCTCAAAGATTGCAGGATTTAACCCCTAAAGGTGCTGCTTTTGTTGCATTGGTTTGCACCCCTAAAGGTGCAGGATTGAACCATAAAGGGTACTAACATGTCCCCTAAAAGGTTCAATCTGGCACCCTTTTAAAGGGTGCAGGATTGCACCTTTAAAAAGGGTGCAGGATTTAACCCCTAAAGGTGCTGCTTTTGTTGCATTGGTTTGCACCCCTAAAGGTGCAGGATTGAACCATAAAGGGTACTAACATGTCCCCTAAAAGGTTCAATCTGGCACCCTTTTAAAGGGTGCAGGATTGCACCTTTAAAAAGGGTGCAGGATTTAACCCCTAAAGGTGCTGCTATTGTTGCATCGGTTTGAACCCCTAAAGGTGCATAGTTGCACCATTTTTTTCTTAGTGTGTATAGTGAGTAATACATGAAGAAGAAGAAGAGGACAAAAATAGAAAAGTACTCAAGAAGAGAAAAGAGAGAGAGAGAGAGAGGAAAAAAAACTGCCTATATATTAACGTTTAGAATCTCCATGTATATGATCTGTTTTTCATTAGTTTTCGGACACAATTTTAAAGAAATGCAGTGGAGGCGACCTGACTTATTGGTGGACGTCGGAGAATAGGCTCACCATTCGGCTGAGTTGAGAAACTTGTCACAACGTAACGTACTGTGTCCGGGTTGGTCCTTGGCCAGCCACTGACCTCTTCAGCATTAAATAAATAGTTTAAAAATCTAATCTATCCAAATCTATGTATTAACAAAAAAGTAAATCTAATTCGAAAAAATTAACATCCTAACATAAAAGGCGTAAATATTCCCTCCTGAATGATAAACGCCAATAAACCTAACAACAACAACCAGAGTGCAGATGGAGAATTGCACTTTTCCGTGAGCAGAGGGGATGTCACAGTTGCTTGTTTGGTATTGCAGACCGCCCTCTTCAGCGATAATTTTGCGTAGAACCAGCTTGAATTGATCAGGGGTGTCGATTTGTATCCGTGGATGGGGGGGGGGGGGGGGGGGATGATAGGTGCCAAAAAATGTCGGCAATGGATCAAAGCAACCAAGAGGTAGAGGCGTGTGGCAGGTTGCACCCCCTCCCTTCCAAGTTATTAACTTTTTCAAGTCACCCTCAATAAAGATAACATTTCAGAGAATAAAAGAGTGGTAATAAAATTATTAACATGCTAAATGTTAGTCCTGACTCTTGCCTGTAGTGTAGGCCTACCAGACTGATATCATCTATTTTTAAACGAAATTTAAACATTACCACAAAAAAAATCCAATATAGAGGGATATCAACTTGTGAAAGTATTATGTTACCGGTGGGCAAATGCATTAATAAGCAACCAGGAAAGGTTCATGTAGACAGAAAATTCTTTATTTTCTGGTGATAGAAACCTACATCTTATGAATATTGATGTCTCCAAACAACATTCATCGTGTAACCCATTCCAATATTCTGTGTAAGGAGATCTCAAAAAACATAGTTCTCATTAGTAAATGAAAAAACATATTGCTTTTGGTTCTTCATTTGACTCTATTCCTTCTTTAATCAAACCAACTGAATCCTCTCTGCGGGAAACTCAATTCAATGAAACAGAATATCACTGATGCAACATTTGGTTCTCAAAATGACAGAAAATGTCCACTCCTGATCTCATACAAACTGTCTGTTTCTTAAAAACATAATATAAAACTTACGTTCCAACTACCAAACAACAAACTTCCATTAACTCCTTCTTCACCCAGATATACTTATCATACCAGATACGCTCTAAAATATAAGCATAATATTCCCCTAAGGCCCTGAACACTGACCAGAGCACTATTTTTTTCTTCAAAAACTATAACCAGTCTTAGAAGGTGCATTATTATTGGAAGGGTGTTATAAAGAAAACTTCAAACTGAATAACATTCTAACCTTCAAAAACACCTTAACTATCTTATGCCTGTTACGTTTGAATACATTACATAGGCCTACATCAGCTTTTCAATAAAACAAAAGTAAGTTGTGACATAATAATCTTTCTCCAAAATATCGAACTGCAGTATCTGTTGTATTGCTTGTTTATATACATACAAAGAGCTTATTTTCAAGAGGCACTAGATCCATGTGTGTAACTTAAAAAAGAACTCTTTACCCGATTTTGTTGAGGTGTCTATGGAAAATTGTTATTAAAAGATGCATGTGTTCATAATTTTTCTCGTAATTTAGGTTAAAAGTTTTGTTCAAGGTAAATAGAGGAAAATGTATATAATTATCTCCATTTGCTATCAAAATATTTTGCTCTTTTCGGAAAATAGCTCTTCAAATGTTTTACATGTAAAGATATAAATAAACAAAGAAATGGATGAAATCAATAAAACAAAATAGATATGGAGTATGAATCAGGGGAAAACTGAAAGTTTCGTCTCCTACATGCTGCCACTTGGACAAAACCGTCTTTCTCTTGTCTTTCTTCCTTTTCTCTTCCCCCCTTCCTTTTTTTTCTTCTGCCCGTTTCTTCCCCTTTTCCCTATTTCCCAGGTAGCAAGCCCATGGGGCCCATATGGGGATGATCTGGGTCACTTGTGCCATCTAGGCATAGTAACCCATATGGGATCTATCTGGGCCAGCCATTATGGGTCCCAGATAGGAATGAGCTTGGCGTACACATATGGGTAGAATATGAATATGCCCATATGGGTTAACCCACATGGGATTTATCTGGGTTAACCAATATTATGGGTACCAGATGTGATTAAGCTGGGCATACCCATTTGGGTCCAGTTTGGTATGGGTCCCATCTGGGTCCCATCTGTCTTATATGGGTTTACCCATATGCTTCTTGGGTGCGGATGCCTTAGGGCCCCAGATTGTTTTCCATCTGGGGCCCATGCTTCAGAGAATATGGGACCCATGTGGGTCCCACATGGGCTTGCTACCTGGGTTAATATCCTCTCTGTCTCTCATTATCTCTCTCTCCCATTCTCTACTTCTTTTTTGCACTTTTGCGCTTCGCGCTTAACATTAAGCTCGTTACTTTTTAAACGCTGCGGCTTTGCATTTGGCGCACTGCATTTCTATGATGCTGTTTATTGAATGAATTGAATAAATTGATAAATTCCTGATGAAGCCGTATGAGCGAGAATTCAATTTATTCTTGTCTCATATCCGGTTGTCTCATTTACTTCGTTTTCTATTTATATATGTATGTATTATGAAAATGAGATAGCAAAATGTGTATATTGACGGTCATCTTGCGAGTAATAACTATTAACTACTCTCATCGGGCTCTCATCATTATTTTTTCTCTTCATTTTTGTTTTTGGATGGTGAATTATTGGGGGGATGATTGTACAGGCCACCCCCCCCCCCCGGGGGGGATCGACACCCATGTTCGTGATTGTCATGGAGAATCTGAATTAACAAGCTGGAGAATCTGGATGAAGGTTATCCTTGCAGTGTGAGGTTCGTGAGTTATTAATTGTGAAAACTACGACTATAGTATAGATGTTAATAATTAACAAATTTATTGCGGAATATTTTTCATCAAAAAATTATTAGATGAAGTAAAACAAATCCTTCAATCGAAATAGTTGAACAAGAACAACTTATTTTAGACCCCAAACTGTGTGAAATTTAGCCAATACAATGAACCAATCCAGCTCACTTTCAAAAAAATACGGTGACCGTTAATTAATTATTTAATTAATAATAACAATACATGGGCCGGCTGGTTAGGCTTAATATAACCAACACGAAAAAGCCAACGAAAAAGCCAACATCGGCATTGGCTGAAATACAACGTAAAAGGCGCTATTTCGTTTTTTCAACGGCTTTTTCAAATTATCGAATATTTGTGGTGGTACACAAATATTAGAAATGGTTATATATTGATGGATATTTCAGCCGTTTCTGAACCGATTTTGATCAAACGCAGATGATATTGTCATTTAAATTGTATGTTCTTTAAAATTTGACACTCAGTTTTTCATTATCTCACAACAAATATTTTGTGTAGCGCCCTCTGCAACATAACTCAACTATCCCTTTAAGTTGGTGTAATTACAAATTTTCTTTCCCATAATATGAATTAAATTTTTATTAATAGCGGTAGAAAATCATCGGAGTAGTCATTTAGGTAATTCTTTAACAAATTACGTATAAACAAATTAAAATGTTTAATTTTCGAGATGAAAATGAGCTTGTCATAGAGATTTTCTATGCAAGTTAATAATAACATTTATGATAACAAATACTATATCATGCTGAAATTTCATACCCTAAATCCCAAGAAGCATAATTATACTGCAGGCAGTTCAAATTTGGTTGCATTTACTATTGTTGTAAAATGGATTTCTGTCATGTCTTGTAATGCCCTCTATGATGCGATCATTTAGCTAATTATTGTCTTTTCAAAGGATTGTAGAATTTAAAGTTTCGGTTTGTTTTGTGTTATGTTATGTACAGTGCGTCCAAGAAAAAACGAAACCGATAATTATCGATGTTTTATCATAACTTAATCACAATTATAATTTAATAACAAATGACACATATTTGTAGAGCTTAGATCTTCTTCTTTCATAGGATGCAACTCGTATGATGCATATTTCAAGCATGAGTGAATAAAATCAATTTGAAGTGAGGGAACAAAAAAGTCATTTGGCGGACTGTATCTGAATTTCATAGAGAAACCCATTTTTAGAAAGTTCAGTCTCTGCCCTTCATAATACACCTCAATCAGGAAAATGAGCAAGGAATAAGAAAGTTCTGTTTGTTTAAAGTAATGCTTGCATTTCCATAATTTTATTAAACGAATTCGTTTTCACTGGCTGCCTGTAGTAGCAACAAGCAGACTTGACAAAAGAATTAACTCCGTTTCGTTGACGATCAGCCAAAGACGACAGACTTCATCAATTGTAAAGTTGTATGACCTAGTCCTCTCTTTTCCCATAGCCTTCTTCCTTCTTCCTCATCTTCTTTTCTACTCTATATTTTTCAATTGTTTGAGCACATAAGGGGCGGTCGCGCCCTGCCCCTCCCTTGTAGTGCCGCCCTGGTGATGTTACATGAACCTTAAGTTGCCGAGTATTTCTCCGTACAGTTGGGGATATCAAAGTAATGTGCAAAGATTTTAGGGTGGAAACGGGGCTATCAATTATGTGCGAGAAATTTACCGTGTAATCGGGGATATCAAACGTGTGCGAGAACTTTACTACGTAATCAAATCTGTGTTATTTTTTTAGCAATGGTACCCTTACATAAGAATTTAAAGGCAATGCGTATAAAAATAGATTTTTGTTTGTTTTCAATGATATTTAATTTTCTCCATGGAGGAATTTTTCCAAAAGACCAGAACAAGAGATGGCGGTATTATTTAATTATTTGTAAGCGTTTCTAAAAGCATTTCAAATAGCCCGATTTGGAAATCGGGGCTATCTCCGATTTACCCCCGATTGGCAGGTGTGTTACAAGAGCACATACACACACACACACACACACGCACACGCACACACACACGCACACGCACACGCACACACACACACGCACCCAGAGGCAATATACCATTGATATTGAGCCAAAATCTGTATTCCGCCAACTCGCTGTCTCTCCCAAGCTCTCACCCCATTCCGCCACTCGAAAACCTTTTCTTTATCCAGCCTCTTGTTTTCTTACCTTTCCCCACTCCCCCACATTCGCTCTCTCTCTCTCTCTCTCTCTCTCTTTTTCTCCTTTCATATATATCCATTACTTCATCTTTAATTATTTACTCTCTTTAACAGCTCCGCTCTTCGGTCTTGCCATCTATCTCTTTCTTCCTTTATCGTTTACTACTTCTCCCTCTCACTCGCCTCATTTAAATTTTGGCCATTTACCTATTCTTCAGCTCTCTGGCCCTCTGTTTAATGAGATCTTTAACTTATTTAAGCTTAAAATTTAAGATTGAAAGTTAGTTTATGTTTGCCTTTCGTGGACGTGATCGTAGACCTAGGGACAGGTTTAGTTGAATTGGTATATCTGTTCTACGCAGGAGTTCTCCCAAGCATAATTAATGGGTAGAGTAAGGTTAGTGCCAAGCTAATGTAGCATAATCGCAGGGGATTTTTTTTTACCATGGGGTTAATTGGCGCCTCTAACGCTGTTATTGGCTTTTCTGTTTCGATTTCTTGGATGCGATCAAAGCCAGCTCGAAAAAAAGCTTATCTTCTAATAAAAATGTTGGATGAAACAGCCCAAATACCTATTGCATTGTTTTGTCACTCACTGCAAGAACACATATGTTTTACAAAGGCAAGCTCTACAAGTTAAATAGGGTTCAATTGAAATTTTATTCGGTAAAGAATTCGATATTTTAATGGCACTTTTAGAATGTGTTTTATGACTTTAAATACCAATAATACACCTCGTTCTTGTATTTCTATCCAATACAATTAAAACTCATATTACATTCTTTTTGAGGTTATCATTTGCAAGGCGAAAGAAAATGTGACGTTGTTACATACAATTGAGTCTCCAATTAACGCACTTCAGGAATAATTAGAAGTAGATGATGATTTGAAAAAGGAATCAAACACAAATATGTGTTATCTGTTACACCCTTTTTTTATCTCTGCTTTAGGGGCCTGGCCAGCGTCACCACCTGAAAATCAAACACCAGAGCACAAAATTTGTAATACTAAAAAACGTCGAAAACTAAGTCAAATATCACTCAATTGCAAAACATATCGATAAAGATACCATGATCGCCACAACTGGTGTTTTCGAAAAACCAATGTGAAGGCAATACCCCCCCCCCCACAGGAGGACAATTCCCCCCGATACAACCTGCATTAGTTTAGACCAACTTATTTTCAAGGTGGATATTCCACAGGAAGTCATTTCCGGGCCGGGGGGGGGGGGGGTATTTTCCTCCGGGGGTCTTTTGCAGGGGTGGCGTAATTGTCAACTGGGGTTATTGACCAAATGGGTATATTTACACCATTATGATTATAACTATTATTTCATTATTTTGATTAGTATTAGTATTATTATAAGCATGATTATAATGTTTGTTATAATAATAAGAAGGAACAGCAGTATTGTTGTTATTATTATTAATGATACTTTTATTATCATTATGAATGTGATTATTATTATTATTATTAATATTATTATTATTATTATTATTTCAATGACTACAATTATAATTTAATAATTCATGCAGTCTACACTCCCATAAAATAGATTCGTAGGCTAATTGGAACTGCATGCAGGCACACGCATACTTTAGATTCATAAAACATACCGAGAATGAGAGAGAAAAGAGAAATAGGAATTGTACCCACCTAGACGTAGAGGAGCTTGTTAGTACTTCCACTTCCTGCGTTAGAAATCTTGTTGTTTGAGGTGTTTGCCAGCATACTTGAACTGGATCCGTAGCAAGCAAGGACACCTATAAAAAATGACAGTCAATAAACAAAAAGAAAATATTTTGAGTCATGCAAACATAGATTTCCGCTCCGTAGGCACAAAACATTAAATATGGACCATGTGTGTCAGGGAGCGTACTGTAAGCCATTTCGTAAGTACTATCTGCGCATGGGCAGATTAAGGTCATTTCTGATAAAATTGTAAAACCCATCGAGTTGAATAAGTGCTCATGTTATGTAATCATTATTCATGTGGTGCACCTGCGGTACTTTCTATGATACAACAGGGCAAACAAAAGCCTTTCATGAAGCACATATATGACTTTGGCATTGATTAATCTACACAAAGAGGGACCTTTCCGTGAGTAAAAGATCTGTGGATATTTGGGGTCATTTTACCCATTTGCTAACTACGAAATGGTCTATTAGGCCCATTGCTCACGATCTCTTTATCTTGCTCGATCAATGATATTCAAGAATATGAATTCATAGAAGATGTGTAGACGCACTCTGTAGCTCAGAGATGTGCTGGACAAGTGCAGGGTTCCGATTTTGTCCGAAAATCAACTTCGACAGAGCATTAGCATTTTAAACATAGATTGAATCAGAACATAGAATACATGGACAATCAAGAGCAATTCAAGCATAATTCTAACATAATAAAACCAATAATTAACTGCAGATGTACATGGGAAATTATCTCATTATATAGCATGGTCTTAGTAATGTGATTGAGTTTGGAAACAAGAAATTAATTAAAATCCATGCATACCAGCAACGTGTGGGCAGGCCATGGAGGTCCCGCTGATTGTGTTGGTAGCCCAATTACTAGTATGCCAAGTGGAGGTGATGGAAGTACCAGGAGCAAAGATGTCTAGGCAGCTTCCGTAGTTGGAGAAGGAGGAACGCCTATCGTTACTGTCCGTAGCTCAAACAGTGATCGCCTGCAATGTTACAGTGTTTTTTCATTTAAGCTTTTATATCAATGAGAATAATGATGATAATGGCAATTAAAATAACAATAAAGTTAACAAACAAAAAAAACTTCGGTTCAATTCCATTCAATTTAAAATATTTAGTAAATAGAAAGTAATAGTCCGAGGACTAATTGCAAAATATTCACAATGTAAAAGTGTTCATTTAATAGGATCATTGATTAATAAACAAAAGTTATTAAAGTACAGAATAATTACAAATCAAATCACACTTCGGAAACAAAACGTTTATAGTTGTGCAAAATAGAAGTTAAAGACTATAATGATGATGATGATACTATTACTACCATGATTACCACTACTACTACTAATAATAATCTATATAGTTTTTTCATATAATAATGATGATTATATTGCTGCTGAAAATAACAGTTACCTAAATAATAATCACGATTTTGCTTATGCTATTCGTTTTTGTTTTTTTGTTTCAGTTGCCGGCAATCAACATTGAGCTCACTAAGAATATCTGCAATTCAGCATAGTTTGAATAATCAGTTAGATGTTTGTTGTAATAAGGGTTTTCTTTATCAAGAAACATTTTACTTAGTGAAGATGTCCACAGCTTTCGATGCTGTAATTTTCTATTTTTCTGTCTTTTTGGCAACACAACTGAAACTGCTTTACCAACCCTATTCAATATTTTCTATTGAGTTCTGTCCGCGCGTTTGAAACTAAACTGAGTGAAGGAAATTGGAAAAGTTTAATAAACGGATGTTGTACATAAGATTGTTTGTAGTGACATGTATAGAAAACACTGCAGACCTTTTAAGAACAACGATAATTCGTAATTGTTTACACATATCGAAAAGTCTAATACGAAAGAAAAAATGAACTTAATAATGCTGATCTGTAAGGGCCAGCATGAATAAACCTTAATACAATGGTTAGACTTACGGTGGAAGCACGAGCTGGAGAATAATTGCAAGCATCCCTGTTGTCATTGCCAGCGGCCACGGCAGTTGGAACTCCTGAACTGACCAAGTTCTTGACGGCGTTGTCCAGTGTAGTTGAAGCGCCTCCTCCAAGAGACATCGAGGCAATCGAATTCGAATTTGCATTATTCATTACATAATTTATCCCTGTGAAAAGGAATAAAACCCAATACATTAAGAAAGAAAAAAAAAATACACGGGCGTAAAAAAAAACCTAATATTAATGTTTTGACACGTTTGTTGTAAGCTTGGCGGATTCACCCCAGCCCCGCCCAAGTCGGTATTTTTCAAACATTTACCGAATGGATGAAACAAATTTTTATCATCCAGGAATAATCAGGAAAATGCCTGTCCTTCCAAATCTTAATAGAGATTGAAAACAGGAGATGAAATATATATGAAAAAATCTTTTTATCGTCATATATATATATATATATATATATATACGTATTTTCTTCTTTGTCTCTTTCTGTTTACTGTTATGAGTATATATTCATGATATTTGTGGAATGTTGTTGTTTTCAAACAGGGCCTCATGGAAGACCACCACTATTGGTAGAAATACAAATAATAATAATAATAATAAATGTAGTACAGAAATATATCTTATATTTTCGAAGTATTATCAGAGGTTCCAGAATAGGTTCCAGAATTGAGATATCGTTACTTAATGTTATATCACATTTTGCTGACAATATTGACGGGTGTTTTACCACTGATGACATCACTGTTGCTGCCAGAACCCGCACAGTTCAGAACCTTGACTCCCCTGATTTGGACTGATTTGGCAACACCGTAGGTATTGGAGCCGACCGTTCCAGCGCAGTGAGTTCCATGTCCGTTGCAATCGGTCTGTTGTGCAAAGCAATTCGATTATGTTCAGGTCTATTTTTTTAATCCCACTTCATGGGCAAATGTACATAAGTAAGTCTACAGCCCATTCCCTCACTGTAAAACTGCAATTATGTCACTTACTGCATAGGTGAATGTAACGTCAGTTTTTAATCTAGCATTATGATAAAACCTGTTTCGCTTGCAAAATTCCTATGCTAATATCAGAAAATACAATTGTCCAAACAAACATACTGCACACACAAAAAAAAAATGAAATTATTTTTTTTCTACCCAAAACGTTAAATACTCAGCACCAAAGGAGGGCAATCGAAAATATATACACATGTTACTTACGTTATCCCCGCCAGCATAGTTTACCACTTGCTGCGCACGACCACCGAAGTCACTGCGGGTCGCCCTAACGCCGGTGTCGATTACATAAACAGTTTTCCCACTCCCAGCTCCTGTGAAAGATATGAACAATTACCATCATCATCAGCATCATCACCATCATTGTCATTTATAATAATAACAATAATAATAATAACAACCCAAAAATTCTTAATAAAGACAATTAAATTGCCCCCCTCCCTCACACAAACACCTCCATCCACCCACACACATACTCACCCACCCACCAACACACACACACATACTCACCCACCCACCCACCCCCACCCCCCGCACACACACACTACTTACTCAGTGGATGTCTGCTAAACATTTTCAACTCAAGAAAAATATACTAAACTAGACATATAATACTTGTTTGGAACAAGTATAGGTGGGCTGGTCAACTAAAATTTAACACAAAATAGAGCAAAAATAAGCGAGATACTGCTAAAAACAATGTCATATAGATTAATGATGTGAAAGAAATTCACCTTTCTTAGGCATAACACGCAACTTTAGAAATTTCTGATATGTGCCCTTTAATCGTAATTTTCACTATGATGACGTGATCAAAATGAAAAATGGTGGTGAATAAGCTTGTAGAGAATTGTCTTAGCTACATCATATCGAAATTTGAAAGAAAATCTATCAAAATTTACAGAGATACAATCAATTTTACATAAATATGCTGACTTCATAATATGCAAATTCGTATTTTGAGTTCCAAGGCCATTATGATGATGTCAGGATTCACTTAATGGCCAAATGAGACATGGAATCATATCTTCGACTCATACTCTATCTAAATATGAACAAAAATTGAAGGTCACGGTTCATTCCAAAGAGCTATAATGGATTTTGTATAGGCATGTTTTTGCCCATATATGCGATGTATTAAAAGAACTCGCGCGCACGGACATTTTTCTTGAATTGACGCTCATCTTGTTATTAATAATCATAAAGGTAAACATGGTATCAAATTCCTCGAAAAAATATGAGAAATATCACGAAAGAAAAAAAAATGGCGTTTCTATGTTGTGTAATGGTGTTACGCGCGAAAACTCGCGCGCATGCGCGTGTGCGCGATTTTTTATAAAATGCTTAAAATGACCTGAAACGTATGCAAAATAAATTTGAGACGATTTTGAGCATTTTAAAATTTTGCGCGCGTACTGACGCGCGGAAGTACGCGCACGTGCGCGTTTTTTTACCTGAAATTGACCGGACTGATATTGACCTTAATCATGATAAATATGATTGAAAAATCACTTTGGGTTATGAAGATATGATCAAGAGTTGATTTTCAGAAAATTTCACAAAATGGCGCCTAGATGACGTCATCAGTCAAGGTCAAGGTTGAAAACATAGCCGTGTTTTCTCCATATGCATATACATATGTGTGCCAAATTTCAAGGTATTTGAATAAACCATTTTCAAGTTATCTTGCCTACAAAAAAGTGGGTCGAAATAAGAAAAATAAACTAGACATATAATACTTGTTTGGAACAAGTATAGGTGGGCTGGTCAACTAAAATTTGAGACAAAATAGAGCAAAAATAAGCGACATACTGCTTACAAATTCTTAAAAAACAATATCATGTAGATTCATAACGTGAATTAAAATCACCTTCTATAGGCATAACATGCAAATTATGTCATTTTTGACATGAGGCCTTTAATCGAAATTTTCACTCTAATAACGTCATCAAAATGAAAAATGGTTTTTATTAAACTTGTAGAAAATTATCATAGCTACAACATATCGAAATTTGGAAGAAAATTGATCAATATATACAGAGATACAATCAATTTTCCATAAATATGCTGACGTCATAATATGCAAATTCTTATTTTTAGTTCGAAGGTCATTATGATGATGTCACGATACACTTATTGGCCAAATGAGACATGAAATCATATCTCCGACTCATACTCTATCCAAATATGAAAACAAATTGAAGGTCACGGTTCATTCCAAAGAGCTATAATGAATTTTGTATAGGCATGTTTTTTCCCATATATGCTATGTATTAAAAGCGCTCGCGCGCACTGTCATTTATCTTGAATTGACGCTCATCTTGTTAATAATGGACATAAAGAGATAAACATGGTATCAAATTCCTCAAAAAAATATGAGAAATATCATGAAAGAAAAAAAAATGGCGATTCTATGTTGTGTAATGGTGTAACGCGCGAAAACGCGCGCGCATGCTCGTGCGCGCGATTTTTTATAAAATGCTTAAAATGACCTGAAACGTATGCAAAAAAAATTTAAGACGATTTCGAGCATTTTTAATTTTTGCGCGCGTAATGACGCGCGGACGTACGCGCACGCGCGCGTTTTTTTACCTGAATTTGACCGGACTGATATTGACCTTGATCATGATAAATATGAATGAGATATTACTTTTGGTTATGAAGATATGATCATAAGTTGATTTTCAAAATTTTTCACAAAATGGCGCCTAGATGACGTCATCAGTCAAGGTCAAGGTCGAAAAATTTGCTGTGTTTTGTGAATATGCCTATACATATGTGTGTTAAATTTTAAGATATTTGATTGAGCCATTTTCAAATTATCTTGAACACAAAAAAGTGGGTCGAAATAAGAAAAATAAATAAATAAATAATAATAAAGGCAATTTTAACAAAATTATGAGGTGGTCTGTATTAGATACAGCCCACCTAATAATAACTAGACATATAATACTTGTTTGGAACAAGTATAGGTGGGCTGGTCAAACTGAACTTTGAGACAAAATAGAGCAAAAATAAGCGAGATACTGCTAAAAAAAACAATGTCATGTAGATTAAAGATGTACGAAATTCACCTTCAATAGGCATAACACGCTACTTAAGACATTTCTGATATGTGCCCTTTAATCGTAATTTTCACTATGATGACGTCATCAAAATGAAAAATGGTGATGACTGAGCTTGTAGAAAATTGTCTAAGCTACATCATATCGAAATTTGGAAGAAAATCGATGAATATTTACAGAGATACAATCAATTTTACATAAATATGCTGACTTCATAATATGCAAAATCGTATTTTGAGATCCAAGGCCATTATGATGATGTCACGATACACTTAATGGCCAAATGAGACATGGAATCATATCTTCGACTCATACTCTATCTAAATATGAAAAAAATTGAAGGTCACGGTTCATTCCAAAGAGCTATAATGGATTTTGTATAGGCATGTTTTTGTCCATATATGCTATGTATTAAAAGAGCTCGCGCGCACGGGCATTTTTCTTGAATTGACGCTCATCTTGTTGTTAATGGACATAAAGAGATAAACATGGTATCAAATTCCTCGAAAAAATATGAGAAATATCATGAAAGAAAAAAAAATGGCGATTCTATGTTGTGTAATGGTGTAACGCGCGAAAACGCGCGCGCATGCTCGTGCGCGCGATTTTTTATAAAATGCTTAAAATGACCTGAAACGTATGCAAAAAAAATTTAAGACGATTTCGAGCATTTAAAATTTTTGCGCGCGTAATGACGCGCGGACGTACGCGCACGCGCGCGTTTTTTGACCTGAATTTGACCGGACTGATATTGACCTTGATCATGATAAATATGAATGAGATATTACTTTTGGTTATGAAGATATGATCATAAGTTGATTTTCAAAATTTTTCACAAAATGGCGCCTAGATGACGTCATCAGTCAAGGTCAAGGTCGAAAAATTTGCTGTGTGTTGTGAATATGCCTATACATATGTGTGTTAAATTTTAAGATATTTGATTGAGCCATTTTCAAATTATCTTGAACACAAAAAAGTGGGTCGAAATAAGAAAAATAAATAATAAACTAGACATATAATACTTGTTTGGAACAAGTATAGGTGGGCTGGTCAACTTAAATTTGAGACAAAATAGAGCAAAAATAAGCGAGATACTGCTAAAAAAAACAATGTCATGTAGATTAAAGATGTACGAAATTCACCTTCAATAGGCATAACACGCTACTTAAGACATTTCTGATATGTGCCCTTTAATCGTAATTTTCACTATGATGACGTCATCAAAATGAAAAATGGTGATGACTGAGCTTGTAGAAAATTGTCTAAGCTACATCATATCGAAATTTGGAAGAAAATCGATAAATATTTACAGAGATACAATCAATTTTACATAAATATGCTGACTTCATAATATGCAAATTCGTATTTTGAGATCCAAGGCCATTATGATGATGTCACGATACACTTAATGGCCAAATGAGACATGGAATCATATCTTCGACTCATACTCTATCTAAATATGAAAAAAATTGAAGGTCACGGTTCATTCCAAAGAGCTATAATGGATTTTGTATAGGCATGTTTTTGCCCATATATGCTATGTATTAAAAGAGCTCGCGCGCACGGGCATTTTTCTTGAATTGACGCTCATCTTGTTGTTAATGGACATAAAGAGATAAACATGGTATCACATTCCTCGAAAAAATATGAGAAATATCATGAAAGAAAAAAAAATGGCGATTCTATGTTGTGTAATGGTTTAACGCGCGAAAACGCGCGCGCATGCTCTTGCGCGCGATTTTTTATAAAATGCTTAAAATGACCTGAAACGTATGCAAAAAAAATTTTAAACGATTTCGAGCATTTAAAATTTTTGCGCGCGTAATGACGCGCGGACGTACGCGCACGCGCGCGTTTTTTGACCTGAATTTGACCGGATTGATATTGACCTTGATCATGATAAATATGAATGAGATATTACTTTTGGTTATGAAGATATGATCATAAGTTGATTTTCAAAATTTTTCACAAAATGGCGCCTAGATGACGTCATCAGTCAAGGTCAAGGTCGAAAAATTTGCTGTGTTTTGTGAATATGCCTATACATATGTGTGTTAAATTTTAAGATATTTGATTGAGCCATTTTCAAATTATCTTGAACACAAAAAAGTGGGTCGAAATAAGAAAAATAAACTAGACATATAATACTTGTTTGGAACAAGTATAGGTGGGCTGGTCAACTAAAATTTGAGACAAAATAGAGCAAAAATAAGCGACATACTGCTTACAAATTCTTAAAAAACAATATCATGTAGATTCATAACGTGAATTAAAATCACCTTCTATAGGCATAACATGCAAATTATGTCATTTTTGACATGAGGCCTTTAATCGAAATTTTCACTCTAATAACGTCATCAAAATGAAAAATGGTTTTTATTAAACTTGTAGAAAATTATCATAGCTACAACATATCGAAATTTGGAAGAAAATTGATCAATATATACAGAGATACAATCAATTTTCCATAAATATGCTGACGTCATAATATGCAAATTCTTATTTTTAGTTCGAAGGTCATTATGATGATGTCACGATACACTTATTGGCCAAATGAGACATGAAATCATATCTCCGACTCATACTCTATCCAAATATGAAAACAAATTGAAGGTCACGGTTCATTCCAAAGAGCTATAATGAATTTTGTATAGGCATGTTTTTTCCCATATATGCTATGTATTAAAAGCGCTCGCGCGCACTGTCATTTATCTTGAATTGACGCTCATCTTGTTAATAATGGACATAAAGAGATAAACATGGTATCAAATTCCTCAAAAAAATATGAGAAATATCATGAAAGAAAAAAAAATGGCGATTCTATGTTGTGTAATGGTGTAACGCGCGAAAACGCGCGCGCATGCTCGTGCGCGCGATTTTTTATAAAATGCTTAAAATGACCTGAAACGTATGCAAAAAAAATTTAAGACGATTTCGAGCATTTTTAATTTTTGCGCGCGTAATGACGCGCGGACGTACGCGCACGCGCGCGTTTTTTTACCTGAATTTGACCGGACTGATATTGACCTTGATCATGATAAATATGAATGAGATATTACTTTTGGTTATGAAGATATGATCATAAGTTGATTTTCAAAATTTTTCACAAAATGGCGCCTAGATGACGTCATCAGTCAAGGTCAAGGTCGAAAAATTTGCTGTGTTTTGTGAATATGCCTATACATATGTGTGTTAAATTTTAAGATATTTGATTGAGCCATTTTCAAATTATCTTGAACACAAAAAAGTGGGTCGAAATAAGAAAAATAAATAAATAAATAATAATAAAGGCAATTTTAACAAAATTATGAGGTGGTCTGTATTAGATACAGCCCACCTAATAATAAACTAGACATATAATACTTGTTTGGAACAAGTATAGGTGGGCTGGTCAACTTAAATTTGAGACAAAATAGAGCAAAAATAAGCGAGATACTGCTTAAAAATTCTTGAAAAACAATATCATGTAGTTTCATGACGTGAACGAAATTCACCTACTATAGGGATAACGCAAATTATGAAGGCCTTTTGACATGAGGCCTTTAATCGAGATTTTTACTATGATGACGTCATCAAAATGAAAAATGGTTATTACTGAGCTTGTAGAAAATTGTCTTAGCTACAACATATCGAAATTTGGAAGAAAATTGATCAATATTTACACAGATACAATCAATTTTCCATAAATATGCTGACGTCATAATATG
The DNA here is from genome assembly GCA_035222895.1 of Strongylocentrotus droebachiensis. Taxonomy (NCBI): domain Eukaryota; kingdom Metazoa; phylum Echinodermata; class Echinoidea; order Camarodonta; family Strongylocentrotidae; genus Strongylocentrotus; species Strongylocentrotus droebachiensis. The sequence continues at coordinate 43,804 of JAVYIG010005811.1, forward strand.
CAAATTCGTATTTTGAGTTCCAAGGCCATTGTGATGATGTCACGATACACTTAATGGCCAAATGAGACATGAAATCATATCTCCGACTCAGACTCTACCTAAATATGAAAAAAAAATGAGGATCCCGGTGCATTCCAAAGAGCTATAACGGATGTTGTATAGGCATGTTTTTGCCCATATATGCTATGTATTAAAAGAGCTCGCGCGCACTGACATTTATCTTGAATTTACGCTCATCTTGTTAATAATTGTCAAAAAGAGATAAACATGGTATCAAATTCCTTGAAAAAATATGAGAAATATCATGAAAGAAAAAAAAATGGCGATTCTATGTTTTGTAATGGTGTTACGCGCGAAAACGCGCGCGCATGCTCGTACGCGCGATTTTTTATAAAATGCTTAAAATGACCTGAAACGTATGCAAAATAAATTTAAGACGATTTTGAGCATTTAAAAAATTTGCGCGCGCGTTGACGCGCGGACGTACGCGCACGTGCGCGTTTTTTGACCTGAAATTGACCGGACACATATTGACCTTGATCCTGATAAATATGAATGAGAAATTACTTTTGGTTATGAAGATATGATCATTAGTTGATTTTCAATTTTTTTCACAAAATGGCGCCTAGATGACGTCATCAGTCAAGGTCAAGGTCGAAAAACTTTCTATGCTTTGTGAATATGCCTATACATATGTGTGTTAAATTTTAAGATATTTGATTGAGCCATTTTCAAATTATCTTGAACACAAAAAAGTGGGTCGAAATAAGAAAAATAAATAATAAAGAATAATAATAAAGGCAATTTTAACAAAATTATAAGGTGGTCTGTATTAGATACAGCCCACCTAATAATAATAATAATAATAATAAAGGCAATTTTAACAACATTATAAGGTGGTCTGTATTAGATACAGCCCACCTAATAATAATAATAATAAAGGCAATTTTAACAAAATTATAAGGTGGTCTGTATTAGATACAGCCCACCTAATAAGTAAGTTAACCAGGCTGCAAAATAGAGTTACAATTTTAACAAGCTCACGGTGGAGAAGAAAACAAATCTTAATTAATCTTAAGCTACTCCCACTTTAAGAAATGTGATCCCAGCTTTCCCATTCTACTGGCTATTTTCTTTTCCTCATCCCTATACTTAAAAATGCTTTTTTTTCTTTTTCTTAATCTTTTCTAAGATGTGCACATCTTTTCTAAGTGTGCACACACACGCACACACACACATACACACACACAAGCAAACGAACGCACAATAAAAACATCTAGCGAGGCAATTCAAACGGTCTAGACTGTCAGTACCTTTTGAAATCCTTTGTAACGTCGTACCTCTGACGTTTCACACAATTTTTATGTTTGAAATATTCATCCCTAATGACTCTTTACTGTATGTTACTGATGCTGTAAAGGATAGTGCTGTCTCTTACCGTTATGTGATGAATATTGGTTGTCAAGTGGGAGACTTCTTTGGTCGACACGATCCAGGCCCCACGTGACTTGAGCACGGTAGACACCATCTTGTTCAACATACTCAACGGCGGGAAGTCTGCGGACCTGGGTAAAGGATGCATATCATATACATTTGATAAAATCGCTATATGTTCCTTTGAAAAAGACTGCTGTCGGCGTTAAAATATTGCATTTATTTCAAAATGAAAACGGACAAGTATGTTTCCAATAATGTGAGGTCAAATTCGCACGAACCAGCGGAAGGAGTATTTTTTTCGACATGAAAATTGTTAGTAAGATTGACAAATTAGGATAATACTAGGGTTTTTCGATTAATAGGGAGCGTTTTTAATACACAAGATATGGGTTCCTTCCAATGAACAATTCGTTTAATTTCACGTCTTTGCATATTAAGCAATTCATTAGAAATGCCTGCAAAATAATAAAAAAAATTGGGTGAAATGTTATGCAGGGACTTGGGATACTAACAAGTCCCTGTGTTATGTTTGTGTTCAATTCAACGATTATAACAGCGTGCCCAAAACTCTGGTATAATACCATTTTAAAAACTACACAGCGAAACGTTATTTTCTACAAGGTGCACTGCCAGTGGATGTTTTCAACATTCCTTCACAAAAATATATCTAAAACAAAACGATGAAAAGAAATTTAGAGGTTTGGTATCTTTTCTCTCCTGCAAAGTTTCCCATCGAGCGGTACCGGTGAATTTGCCCTCTATTATTGGAAGTATGCTAGTCCGTTTAGGGCCATCCTGTCTAATGAAATACCTTCAGCCCAAAGGCAAAGTTACAATAAGCCCCCTCTGGATAAAAATATAAACAAACATGTGGTTCCTAGGGCAGCAGCCAACAACTTTTATGTCTTGAGTATTTGAGAGTCAGATGAGATATAACCATCGGACGCGAGCTTGCCACAGAAGATTTAGGGGAGTGAAAATCCGAGAAGCTCGGTCCTGCTATTATTCTTGTGATTTAACAAAACTGTGTCTGTTTGCATGAAGTACATTGAGAACAAAAAGTGCCTCCAAATTTTAAATGTTATTGGAAAAAGCATTCATCCTCGAATCCTAACACTACAAAGAAGGATCTTCAATTACTGACGGTAGGCCTTCTCTTCTCAATCCAGGAAAAGAAGAGTTTCAATTAAACCCGTGTCTCAATCCCTCTCTCTCCTCGATGCAGAAGCCCACACGAGAAGATAAACTGAAACAAAAAACTAGGAAGGTGGCCATTACTTACAATATCGAGGATATCATCTTCGAGCTCGGCAGCGAATCCATACAGGGCGTCTCTCATAATGTTACCAACGTTTCCCCCGGAGAGACGAACGGTAGCCGCCATTTCATCAACATCGAATTCTTCCTGCAATAGTAGTTGATAAGATGTTACATAGCCCTTTTTAAAAGCCTTACCCATTCCTACTTCGCTTAATTTCGTTTCAAGGTCAGTACTTTTCTTGAATTGCTGTCTGGAAAGGCACAGCGAAAAAATATATTTCAAAGGGATTTGTTATGAAGAAAGCATTTTGCTTCATGTGTGCAATGATGTTGAGTCTCCTATACACGGGGCCTCCTTTACGTCCTATTCGAGGGACTGGGATTTTTAATTGTAATCTAGCCTGTGTCTATGAAACGGGGGAACGCAGACTTCGGTCTTCTACATGGGTTGGATTCGAACCAACGACCTTTTGTTCAACAGGCAGATGGTTTACCGATTGTATCTCCTGGAATAATAAAGGACAGATGCCTATTCCGTTCTGTTATCGCTTGGTAAATTTAAATGCACACTACGTTGGAGCAATTAAATTGGTAATTTTCCTGATCAAAATATTGTTATTATTAATCCAATTTCTTGATATAGGTGGAGAATATCGAACGAAAGAAAAGGGACTTTGTTACTTGCCCCCAAAACACCATTCCATACTTATTATTGGGTGTAGAATTTATTAATATATGTATTTAAAAAACATAGTTTTCGTTCAAATAACAAGAGAGTAAATCGTTTAGTTCTGCAAAGCTTGAAACAGTTGACTCATTATCGTCAGGTAATACTTGATAATCAGCGAGATAATTAGAGAAGTCTCTTTACTTTGTAATGTCAAAGTCGTGATGTATTTATGAACAAAACTAAACTTTCTTTTGATCTCGGTTACAGGATACTGGTGGTGACGTTAAAATTATTGACTAATACTTACATTCAGCTTGATGATGTACTTTCCTGGGATAGGCTCAGAGTTCTCTAACAGAGGGGCCAGTTTGGCAGTGGCAACAGCCACCAATAGAAGGGAAATGAAAAAACGCATCATGACTGGAAAAGAAAAGACACAAGAAGTAATGAATACCTGATTGAGAAATGTTTCTGAAATAATTTGATAACAGGCGGGAATTTTCTGAAGAAATCTACACTATTTTTTGATGATATCTGAATGTCTAACCCTAGTTTGGATGTGCTTAACATTCTGACTCTTACTTTGAAGGATCAGGAGACATAATGGCCCGTGAATATGAAGTACTTACCAGATTCTTGGCCTCGGACGAGTGATGATCTGGAAGAAAGCTTCGGTTGGTCTGCAGAGTGATGATCTAGTAGAGCACTGATGAGATCTGGTGATTAGCTAGGCATGATGAGCTGTATTTAAGTCTTTTTAGAGCAACAGATGGAGCTTTCCCGAGGATCGCGTGATGCAACGTGCTGGGCAAAGGTGAGAAAAACACGTGATCAAAATGCAACACAAGCAATAACTTTTCTTTCTATTGTAAGTTCTTTTAATCTTATAAGAGTCTAAATGATTTGTTATCTCTCTTTTTTTTAAGGGGCGTAGATGAAGGTTTGAATTCGGGTACATCCCTCCTTTCATGAAAACAAGCTGATTAGAATTTGTTCAAAAGTTTATATAGTCAATTCTTACGTTGTGAAAATAGTGTTTTATTATTTTGTCAAATTAACGGATTTTGGTAGTCTTAAAGCCAATTGCTTCTCTGTAAATTGATAATCAAAACTTCTGAATATTGAAAAAAGAAAAACTATGTTAGATATGTGGTATATTTCTCGTCATCTGTTGAAAGGTTCCTAAAGTCGGCTTAGTTGGTTTGCTTGCATTGCAAAACATATCCAGGATGACTGCCGTATTAAAAATGGAGATTCAAACGAATCAAACCATATTGTTGTTACTTACAATAAATATCAATACATAACGGTATTAGATATAAAGCATGCGTTAAAGTATGCCTTATTATAATTCTGCTAGTTCTCATTGTATGTAATCATTCCGATTTCTTCATTGGGGATAGCAATGAATACTGACCATATTTACATTAAAAATGCGGGTGTAAAACGAGCAACTGTATTTAGGTGCAAATATGGAAAATATTCCGGGTTACCCATTCCCTTATAAAATGTACAATTATGCCTCCGAGGCTCCGATGATGTAAATTCAGTTTTTCAGAGCTGTCAGCATTTCTCGTCAAGATATGGATTCTTTTATTTGTACAATGTCAAAACAATGATGGATTGACTGACGCAATTACTTGACTTTTGACTAAATAAAAATGGGTGGTGTTTTCTTCATTTATCTAATTTGTGTGATAGGACAATTATATTACAGAAATTATTTCTGTGATATCTTGAGAACAGACAGATGTCGCTGTTTGCTGGTTAGGGTTAACGCTCTTTCATGTAATATTTCAACCCTTTATCCCAGGGTCCTGTATCGAACCATCCCAGGTCGCCATTTGTCCCGTACTTAAAAATCATGATTATATAATCTGATGAAAGTGCATGATCAGCCATAAAATTCAAAACATTTTTACTTTTTTGTTTGCTCGCCAAGTTTTAGAAACTGGGCGCTCGTATTCAGGCAACTGAAATTTTTAACGCCAATATTCCAGTATCGAGAAACTGGCCTCTTCAGGGATTTGTTAAGCAGAAAACTAGACAAATTGTGAAGGTGGATTGTCGCCAGCGCTGGGAATGTACCTTCAGTGCCTCTTTCTCCGCAGAGAAGGCAGCCAATTTAACAAGGACAAGTTAGGCTATTAAAACAAATCATTTTCTCCCCCTTTAATATTATAATAAGTATAAATCGGTGATAAGTAGCTTAAAATGGAACAGAGCACTCGAGAGATCAGAGAAGGCATAGATGTATGAAGAAACATTGGAAAATAGTAATCAGTGTACGTTTAGGCATTGGGTTTCCCAGGTACGATCTTGTAATACAAAGTTGCCGATAAAGTCTGATTCATTTTTCTTACCAATTGTTCGTGTAATGATTGCGACAATATGGTCTTTTTCTGATATTTAACATTTCTATCTTCTCTGAGTGTTATTGATCAGTCGATCAATCTATATGACTCTTTAGTTGGATCAATAGATTTCTGAGAAAATATCAGTTTCTATCAAGAATTCACAATATTGTCACAACTTTGTTGGCAAGAGTATATCTAACCTACATTATTATGTTGATGAAATGACATTTTGACCACAACAAAGTGTGTGTTTTTGTTCGTCCGCTTAGCTCTCTCATTAATTTGCTACTAGCATGGAAATTTTGCCCTGTCATGTGAAGTCAGGGCCTAAACAAGTCCTTTATTTCAACATTATTAATATCGTCACCATGGCCTACGGGGCCTACGTGCAAAAACCATTGAACTTTAACACACTAACCTTCTATCATCAAAACCACCCATCAAGCAATGGCACCTGTCCATTTTCAAGATGCTCCTGATATGATATTTCATTTTGGAATATTTTTAAACTCAGAAATATTATTATCCATATATATAACTGTAATAGGTCATGAAGATATAGATAAGTAATATTTGCTCAAAGAACACAAGACTTGTGAAATATCGGTTGTATAACACATGCTCTATCACCAACTGCTCCACCGTCAATATTTTGAGGTAGTCGAATTCTTAACTTTATTCAAACTTCGACCAAGCACTGTACATAATAGTCCTGCATAATACCAACTCTAAGACTAAATCTTACCGAAAAACTAATAGAAACCCTAAACCTAACCCTAAACTTTTGACGAAATATAGAAGCCCAGGGAGACTAGACAAGACAGGAGAAAAGAGGGAAAATATGAGAAATATTAAAAGGCTACAGCACATCAAAAATAGGCACAACACACAACTGGCCCAAGACAAAAGGGGGAGGGAATAAAAGGCTGACAATCTGAAAATATTGAGTTAGACAAATAATATCAATAATAAGAAATTTTACATCTATGGTAATACACTGTTGGTCAATAAGGTGGAATAATCTTTTTACCCCAATTTATAGAATGAATTTGACAATAATTTATTCGTAATAAATCTTGATAATAGTATACATTTCTGTAGTGGGTTTTTATTTCTTCAGGATCGGAAACCTTCCTGTTGTCTCCAAAGGGGTAGCCAACTATCGAAACTGCTAGATTTCGTGGGGGCCTGGGCAAATTTCTGACAAAGATGAATCCTTCTATCTTCAAGTTTCTCAAGATGTGTGTATTCCAGCGCTTCATCGTAAGATGAATAAGCTGAACCTATGCTCAATATTCATTGATATCACCAATGAAGAATAAATAATGATTACAAACTATAAGGAGCGCATAAGCATTACGAGGCATACTTTAAAGGTACTATGTCCAATTTGCAAGCCAAAAAATGAAAAGGTTAAATTCCAACGGCCTTTGAAAGACAATACTAATTTAGAACTTCCCTCAAAACGAAAGGGCTTGAAAATGGCCTTGAGTGGGAAAATAACGACCATTAGTTGTCAAATTGACTTAAGTGATTGCAATCTCCTAAGTAATAGTCTGATTTTCAGACCCTTTTACTAAATGGTCGTACGTTTTGTGCTGCACAAAGGTTCAATCAGTTGAATTGTGGCCATTATAAGTAGTGAGTTACCATCACACCCACCTGCACCACGTAAAGAAAGAAACAAATATTGATATCATCCCTCGTAGAGTAATCACAATCATGACGATGCAGGGGTATTTACCAATGTCTAAAAATGGTGTATGTTTTGTTTATGGTTCCTTCTGTAGGTGCCCCTTGTTTCCAGAAAGTGCCCTTTTGTGTTGGTGCCCCCCCCCCCTATTTTGGAAGCCGCTCCTTCGCCCCTGCATTTTGCTACTTGGTGGTGATGTGGATTCAGGGGCGTCGCTAGACCTTTTTCAGTGGGGGGGGGGGGGGGGGGTGTAGAGGCCAACGATTACCGACAAAACTAGCCACCAATTACCGACAAAATTAAATGTCCAATATCTACAAATTCAACCATATAAACCTGGCCTGGGGCCGTAGTCAAAATTGTTTTTCCTATTGACTATCTATAGTACTTGCATATGCGCAAAATTGTCATTTTCCTCGACGACATAAATATACGAATTATTTCTTCAATTTAGTCAGCATCATAGCTATATATTTTAATGCAGGCGCGGAGCTAGGATCTTATTTTAGGGAGAGGCGGTAATGAGCAAGAGAATCACTTAAAAGCGCGGAAGCTTAGACGTTTCCTTAAATTATTAGGAAAAGAAGACGATTAATTGTACCGTTTTCGACTGTTAATCCTTGGCTGAATGAAGTCCCCCCCCCCCCCCCCCATTCCCGCTCGAAGCGCGAAAGCTATGACGTTTCTTTAAATTATTATAAAAAAAGAAGACGATTTGCTGTACCGTTCTCGACTGTTTATCCTTGTCTGAATTCATTCCCCCCCACCTCCCGCGCAAAGCGCGGAAGCTTTGACGTTTCATTAAATTATGAGAAAAAGCAGACGATTCGTCGTACCGTTTTCGACTCTTAATAAGCCCTATTCATTTGAATTCAGTTTTCCTCTCTTGCGCGAAGCTTTGACGTTTCCTCATATTATTAGAGAAAGAACACGATTCGTTGTACCGTTTTTTACTCTAAATAAGCCCTATTAATTTTGTCTAAATTCAGTTTTCCCCTCTCGCGCGAAGCGCGGAAGCCTTGACGTTTCCTTAAATTATTAGAGAAAGAAGACGATTCGTTGTACCGTTCTCGACTCGTCTAAATGAAGTTTTCCCCTTCCGCGCGAAGCGCGAAATTTTTGGCGTTTCATCACAAGATAGAGAAAGGAAGACGATTCGTCGTAACGTTGTTAACTCTTAAACCTAGTTTGAATTTAGTTTTCCCCCTCTCGCGCGAAGCGTTGAAGCTTTGACGTTTCCTTAAATTATTAGAGAAGGAAGACGATTCGTTGTACTGTTCTCGACTCATCTAAATGAAGTTTTCCCGTTCCGCGCGAAGCGCGGAATTTGTTGGCGTTTCATCACAATATAGAGAAAGGAATACGATTCCTCGTACCGTTTTCGAATCTTGTTAAGCCCTATTCATCCTAATTCAGTTACCCCTCTCGAAGCGCGAAAGCTCTGACGTTTCCTCATATTATTAGAGAAAGAACACGATTCGTTATACCGTTATCGACTCTAAATAAGCCCTATTAATTTTGTCTGAATTCGGTTTTCCCCTCTCGCGCGAAGCGCGGAAGCTTTGACGTTTCCTTAAATTATTAGAGAAGGCACACGATTCGTTATACCGTTTTCGACTTTTAATAAGCCCTATTTGTCTGAATTCAGTTTCCCATTCTCGCGCGAAGCGTTGAAGCTTTGACGTTTCCTTAAATTATTAGAGAAGGAAGACGATTCGTTGTACCGTTCTCGACTCGTCTAAATGAAGTTTACCTTTCCGCGCGAAGCGCAGAATTTTTGGCGTTACATTACAATATAAAGAAAGGAAGACGATTCGTCGTAACGTTGTTAACTCTTAAACCTAGTTTGAATTTAGTTTCCCCGAAAATTTTAAACCTCTGATTTCTTTAGCTGATATTATAGGAAAGTGAAACTTCGAGAAAATATAAGTATTGTAGTTGTAGTCACTCTCGAAGTCGTCACAGCGGATAAGAAGTCACAGTTTGTAGGAAAAAAACCTTTTCGGCCGACCGACAATATACATCTCACCGACTTCAAACTTCTGCATTGATATAGTACACGAAGATCGAGCAAGAATACCGACACAGCTGACCCGACACAGCAACATTTTTACCCGTGTCTTTCTTGCTCCCTCGATGAGACGACTCCACCCAACAACCCCCTTCTCTCTTTTACTCCCACTCCTCCTCTCTCAGGCTCTTACCTCCCCTCTCTCTCCTCTCTTTCGTCCCCCGTTTCTTTTGTTTCCCTTTCACCCTTTTTTCTTCTTTTGTTCTTATCTTTCTTTTCTTTCTTTTCCTTTCTTTCCTCTCCTCCCTCTTTTTTCTTTTTTCTCTTTCTTTCTTCTCTTTTCTTTCCTTTCTTTTCCTTTTTTTTACTTTCTTTTCCTTTCTTTCTCTTCTTTTCCTTTTCTTTTTTTCTTTTCTTTCCCTTTCCCTCTCTTTTTTCCCTCTCTTTTTTTCCCTCTCTTTTTTTCCTCTCTTTTTTTCCCTCTCTTTTTCCCCCTCCCCCTTTTCTCTTTTTCCCGACGGCAGCGCAATTTTACCGACAATATCCTGACAGGTGGGGGGGGGGGGGGGGGGGTGTCGCACCCCCCACACCCCCCCCCTTTGGCGACGCCCCTGTGTGGATTTTGTTCTGACCCTCAAAAAGGTTTTGCTCATTACGCCACTGGAGGCATTAGGGAAGTTGATATATTTTGTAAACGGAAAACGGTAGACTTCCCTTTTATGAAGTCAGCTTCCAATTACATTTTCAGAGTCAGATTACAATTGCATATGGCACTCGGTACTTCCTAACATTTCGCTGGAAGCACAGTATATGTGAAAGAGAGTGTTTATATATATTTGCAAACGGAAAACGGTAGCCATTTTATGAAGTAAGATTACAATCACATGATACTATCTAGTATCTAACGTTGATAATGTTTGGCATCAATACGCGTGTGGTTACTTTAGTGTGACTATATAGTATCATAATCATTTTGCTGGAATCACAGTATTTTTGAAGGTTAGTGTTTAGATATATTTGTAAACGGAAAGTTGAGTCAAGTTTATTGCTGCTGTCACCGGCCTGCACCAGCTAGCAGGCCGAATGAATGGCTCCTTGCTATAAGTACGTTGTAAAATAACCTGGTGAGTTTGGCAGCGGTTCTCTCTAATCTGGTATGTGTATATTTAGTTGTAAATGTGTGTGAACTGTGATAATGTATGTATTTCATCATCATGTCATTCACATGAAGATTCTGTGTGGTTTATGGCCCATGGGTAGATAGAAAATAACAGTCTGATTATGGGGAATTCCTTAAAAAATGACATTTTGCCAATCTTCCCTAGCACGGCGGTTGACATATCATTATGTTAATTCTGAGCATAATAATCCGGATCATAATACTGACTGAGAAAGTTGATATTTTATGCCCCACCCCATGGTCTTTTGGCAGCTCAATATTTATATCATTTTATTACCGCTTTTTGTTTACCAATAAATAAGGTTTACTGTCTTTTGCCACCCTTTTCTATCTTTTCCTTGTTAATTATAAAAAACTTCTGGTTATCAGCCATTCTATTCACCTGCTATATGAATAATGCTGCTTGTAAGTATCGGCTTGCATGGTGATGTAGATGCTTGCGGGGGCACCATGTGAGAGAGGGGGAGGATTGAGGATTTAGGAGTCCCGAAAAGGACTCTCGGTAATCTTTTTTGAGGGTGTGTAGTCCTGAAAAGGACTGTTGATGTAGTCTTGAAAAAGACTGTTGGTTATCTTTCTTAGCTTATAGTTCTAAGGAGAACTATAGCTCTTGGAGAGGATGGGCGGCGGGAGTGGCTCGACGTTTCGAACAGGTTGACTATCCGTCGTCAGGAGACTCCTGACTCCTGACGACGGATAGTCAACCTTTATTTTTAATAAACCATTCAATAAGTAAATAAATATATAAACAGATCCATTAGATTTAGCAATCAACTTGTTTACTCCAATACGTGTTGAGCAACTCAAGCTTTATTCCTTCAGATCACACTAGACGTCCTCCATTTGAAAATGACTTTAGGATTGTTATTGTTTTCTTTAATGCAGTTCTACTGGAAGATATTGATGACTCTTGACAGTTGACACGATGAAGGAAAATGGCGTGCTGTGTTGCTTTCTACCAACTTTCGTCTATCTCCTTCTGCCTAGTCTTCCAATCACTGGAGCATTCGATGAATGTGTAAATAAATATAATGGTAAGCACTCGTTACCTCCACCAGTCCAGGATCTGGCCGATTGTATTTTATGAGCCTTTACACCGCGAAAATGGCGTTATCCTAAATTTTTCATAAATGGTCCTACATTTGTCCCCCTCCCACAGGGTTCCTTTATTAAATATTATCGTTCACATATGCATACAAGAAAAGATATATACCTGCAGAATTTCAAAATGATATTCTTGGCCATTCAAAATATGATAAGAATATCACTTACAAATTGCAGTTCATTTTACACAGATTTATTTGGCAAAAGAATTTAGAAGAAATAAACAATCAGAAACACTTTGCAAAAAGTGACCACTTTTTTCATAAATTTCTTTTCTTTCAGATTTGTTTGACATATATACTTTTCCATATCATACTAACACATTTTATCGCTGATATTATGTGTTCAAAAACTGGCAAACACTGTTTGCATTTGGCTGCACAAAATTTGTTTCCTTACTATAATCATAATACAGTTGAGAGCACTGTTATTATTTCCATGAAACCCAAACAATTTATTTTGATTTCTGAACTTAATATGTACATTATTACGGGACAGCCAATACTCAAGTTTTGACCATATTTCGTTTGAATAACTACAGTAATGTAACTACAGTACATAATGTACATAGGTTATCTGTAACTAATTTAAATCTTAAAAGAGCATCTTTCACATAAATAATTCTATTCAGTATCATGAAGTGAAACCACCCCATGTTTACATCGACAGTTGAATAAAAGGGAAGTAGGTAATAACATAGGATCTCTTTGGCAAGAAACTAGATGAGTGGTTGATATGATCATATTTGATGGTGCTACATTAATGAACATCCCAATTTAATTCTTCCCTTTTTCAACTGTGATTTACACGAGCCTTCCAGACGGCTATAAACAAAAACAATGGGAAATAGATACTGGAAATATCCAATAAGTCACATGTAATTGATGTAAACAATATCAAAGAGAGCTAGTTATATAGCGAAAGACTGCCGTTTTAGTGAAATAACACTACATAATATAAACTGAAGTTGTCGAAATGCGATGTCGTTGATATTGTCAATGATGATGCACTGACGAGAGTCGACGACAATGTCGAAGAAACGAGAGTCGATAAACTGGAAGGTAAGACTAAAAATACAATTCTGGGCCCCGTCTTACAAAGAGTTGCGATTGATCAGAATCAATCGAAAGTCCACCAATTGATCGCAAGTTTCCAGTCTCCTGTCTCTGATGTATATATCTGCGATTTAAATCAATCGCAAATAATTTGCGATTGATATCAACCCTTTGTAAGACGGGGCCCCAGACCTTCAAATGACGACGATGTGGAACTGGAAGATATAAGAGTATAGTTCTGACCTGCAAACGAAGAAACGAGAGTCTCTGACGATGTCGAAAAGGAGAAAATAACTTTCTGACGATATTGGAGAAACGAAAGTCGACGACGTGGCAGGTAAGAGTACAGGTCTGACCGTAGAGAATAGGGCTCTTACGGAACCCAAGTCTGTATCCCTATACATTTTGTACGTGGGATTTTATGTTATCCTTTTTTTTCCTTCATAGTCCTTATCCATGTTATGCCATAGGAAAACAGGTTGGGTTGATTTTATACATTCTAACTTTACACAAATTATATTTTCAGGCGATTGGTTCAATTTAATTCTCTGCGTTTTCATTTTTTTTCCACACAGGTAGCTCTTTGAGATTCACAGACCCTAATGCTCAGCTTAACATCAGCGTTGAGATGGATACATACCTGATTCCGTCAATGTTGTGCAAAGCTGAGGGTTTCACCAGCATCAAATGGCTAAAGGATGACGGGTATTTAAACTTTCTGTGGACATACAACAATAAATCATTCAGAAGTTTCAGTAATTGATGTAAGCCTTTAATTGCGCTACATTGACTGTAAGAAAATTTGTTATGGAAAAGTGACACCTGTTATTGACAATAAGTTTTACGAAATAAATGAATATAAACTTCTGTTACTTTGAAACTCTGAATCCTATCATGAAAGGATTGTCATCAAAGGAAACTTGGAAAAACAAAGTTATACAAAACAAAACATACTAACAAAAAAACAAAAACAAAAACACAATAAAAAAAAAGATTTGCAAGTGGAGGGGCAAAATTCTGTGAAATTAATAAAGGGGCAGTTATCTTTTAGTTTGAATACTTAAAGTATTCAAAGTGGATAAAATGATGAGGGGGAGGCGCTTTCCCCTAAATTCGCTTTGGCATTCCCATACTTTGTATAATGTTGTTGTACGTATTTAGCCTTTCTCCACTTTCATATACTATATTTCAGGATCGGGTTCCCGTTTGGTTTTATGCCTGGCAGCAGCAAATCTCACACTAGTCTGAAAGACTGTAACCAGACCGTGCAAATAACACACACAGATAAAGATGCTATCGGGAACTATACATGCCTGGTTTCCAATGAGGAAGAGACGATACAAAGGAGGTTCCATCTGTATGTAGAAGGTAAGTGATAAGACAGGGGAACGGTATAATCATGGTATGGGCTTATATCTTGGGGTAGCCTCAAATCAAATAAATTTTGTGTTAATTGCTTACTATCATAGTCTCTATTATGTTAGTGTCCCATGTTCTAAAAGAGTTGTGATTGACTCAATTAAACGTACTAATAATGATGACGATGATACTGATGATGGTAATAACGAAAATCATAATGATGATGATGATGCTAATGATGACGATGATGTTGATAATAATGATGAAAATAATAATAATAATAATGGTAATTTCTTTTGAATTAGATTAAATAATAAATAGTAAATTAGTCATTTTTCAAATGATTTGGAGAATTTTACGACACATGCTCCCGTGACAATATCCAACATCAGCCAAAGTCCAAACCCCTAGACCAATCACGTCACTTCAAACCTAACCTAAAAGCCGTTAAACCATTAAACCTGAAACAGAAGGAGCATAATTATGTAGGACAACCGATTAAAGCAGGATCAAAATCAATTTTGACAGATGAGGAATTCACCCATGACCCATATACGATTAGCCATGCCAACTGCAGTGATATGGCGGTGAAACCTGGGGAAGACGTCTATCTCTTTTGCGAGTTCTGTGCTGGGACCAAAGCTCATGTAACCGAAGTCAAATGGAACAAGATGGATGACGATGAGAATCTGGTACCTGTAAATCAGCTAACGGATGGAGAGGATGAGGATGTGAGCCGGTATTGGGAATCACCCAACATTTACTCCAAAAGAGGTTGTCTTGAATCATAGTAAGAATGTCACTTGATTTGAGTTGACTCGATTTTGAGTTTTAAAATGTTTGAAATGAAGAAAGAACAAAATACAAATCATGAATAGCTTGTATAAATATGTTTTTTGTAATGAGTTTAATACATCGACAAACGGTCATTGGATTCAGGCTGCTTGCCTACATACAATGTATGCACATTCTCCACTCCCTGGAGAGCATTCCAACCAGGCCCCAATTTTTAGATGTCCACAAATGCTGGTCAAACTACACTGACATTTTGCATCGTACCAGGTACCCATTTATTTAAGACCTCAAAGTTGTTGGAGAGTGCTAAATGTGGATTAATATCTTGCCGAAGGACATTCGTGCCAGGTGGGAATTCGAACCCTTAACCCTCGGTTTGAGAGTCAAGTGGATCCCTACTATCACGTATTATCCAAACACTATAGATCCTAATCAAAATTGATTGGTCAAACGTGATCACATGTGATTCATTTACTGAGAATATAACATAGATTGATTACTGAACTCACTCGCATGCGTCATTTGTATAATATCACCATGTTTGTTTCTCCTAGCAATCGTCCAGCTGTAGTTGGAAGGCAGTTAATAATCAGAGATGTTACATCAGACATGTTTGGTAGCTACGTCATCACTGCGAATTACACCCTCAACGGAGCATACAAGGGAGCCTCCATAGAAATCATTGTCTCACGAGGTATTTTTTTAACCCGTTGACAGCTGGATTGTCTTAATCCCATGGGATTAATACAAGGATCAACTGGTTCCAGTAGGGAATGGCTTAATCTTACCATCTTCCAAGAAAAGACATTCCAAGTAAAATTAAATTTTATCCTAGTGCACATCATATTTTTGCATTTTATAGCCAGAGATCGATAAGTAACTGCGCTTGTGGGCCCTTGGTGCATGCAGATGTTTTTTCCACCTATCTTGTATGCTTAACATGGTGTTATTTTGTCCCAGCGGATTTTTTTTTTAGGGGGGGGGGGGGGTCTACTTTATAATTAAAATCTTACTCAAGGATGTTAGGATGAGCATTTGCTGCAGGCATTTGCAAGTCAACACAATTAAATTTACTTTTAGTCTGTGGAAGGTTACACGCATGTGACATTTCAAGATCAGCGGTCATTCTAAATAATACAAAACGAAAATATAAAAATCAGACAAACTCCTTTTTCAGAGCTTGTGTTGCAGCAAGTGTATTGATTTTTAATAAAACTCAATATTATATGTGTACTGTTTAGAATTAATGTTTACTTTAGGGTATGCCAAATTGGTTTGTGTTTCTGTTTTGTTATTGTTTAATTGGGCATAAAATAAGTTAAATGAAAAATAAACTTCACATTGATGATTTGAGGTTGCATCTTTCTTGGAATATATGGGCTCTCTTCAGTCAAGTTCAGTGAAGACAATTGTCATGGAAAAAGCAAATTTGTCTTTCATAACAATTCTATACAGGTAGTCAATGAAGCAGGTTTTGTGTATTGCCTCTCATCCTATCATTATTATTAAGTAAATTTTGATTCTATTTTTTGTTCGTATTCCTAGCACCTGACACGATAACTGAGATCGCCGTTGGCGTCGTGGTATCATTGACTCTCATCTTCTTGGTTGTTACTGTGGTAACAGTGACCTGTCACAAATATCACCTGACTCTACAGCTCTACTGGAAGAACCGGTTTGGAAAGATTGAAGAACATGGTAAGATATACAAGGGGGTAAATAACCATTCATCTCAATTCCAATTTTTCGAATCTTGGACATCTGAGTTGATGAACGGACAATGAGAACATTATTTTCAGTCTGAACCACAGTGACTGCGCTTATGGGCCCTTGATTAGACCCAATATGTAGTAGATGAAACGATCGGCAGCCCAATTAAAGGTAGTACAAAGTTTTGGTAATATTTCAACAGGATTGGATCTTGAAATGAAAATATGCAGTTCTGATATATAATTTCCAAACGGGAATAAAAAAATCGGTCGATTTTAGTCAATAAACATTGTTTTGAAGCTAAAGTAATATTAATCTTTAGAGGGAGCTATACAACATAACGAGCTTATTATTCACAATTTCATCAAATTCATGACCCATACCAAAACTTTGTATTACCTTTAATTGATCATTAGACTAAATATTTGGACTCCATGCTAGTCAGACTACTTTTAGAATCACGATGATATTTTATGAAGGAACAAAAATGTGGAACATAAATCTTGTCGTAATTACTAAGTCATTATTTGATTTCGCTCTCTTTACGTTTCTTGCTGATGTAGATGGAATGGAACATGATGCCTTCATCAGCTTTAGCGACTCGCCCGACGATGGGAGGTTTGCCATTGCCGTAGCACAGCTTCTCCTTCAGCAGGGTTATAATGTATGGATGAGAGATATGCATTCTATACCAGGAGAAGGTAAGAAAATGTCAGTTCAGACGTATCACCAGATTGATGGAAGATGAATGAATAGAGGTGTTGTAATGGAGTGGTTTAAGGACTTGACTTGAAATGCAAAGGTCGTAGGTTCGATCCCCTGCAGACCCCTCAAACCTTCTCTTAACACAGACGAGGAGTGCTATATACAAACTTGTGAACTTTGATGACCCAATTATTGCCAATTAGGTCAAAAAGGTCAAGTCGGGTCATGTTGCTGACAAAGGGCGTAGTGAACAGCAATTTCGAAGGTAAAGATTTTCGCCCGAATTAACAAAGGAGGTTTGTCGACAAACCTAGGTTTATGTGCGTCATAATTTTACGACGCGTTTCGATGCGTTTCGGATCAAGGTTCAGACAAACGTTGGTCTGAAACGCGTCAAAACGCGTCATATGACGCACATAAACCTAGGTTTGTCTACAAACCTCCTTTCATGATTGCATGCTTGTATCCACTGTTATTCTTCTCCATCTTTTGTAGCATTGATAGCGGAGGAGATTGTCAGCATGAAACGAAGCCGACGATGTATTCTCATTTGTATTCTCTTTTGTAGCATTGATAGCGGAGGAGATTGTCAGCATGAAACGAAGCCGACGATGTATTCTCATCATCTCTCCCGAATACTCAACATCATCTCACAGTGAAGTCTTGGTGAGTAAGCTATACTTCAAGTTTCAAGTTTCAAGTTGATTTCACATTTCACAAATAAAAAGAATTCACATAATTGACAAAATTAGAACATAATATGAAATATACCAAAAGTGTCATATAATATAATTAATTCTTTGAAAAGACGTCGAAATTAATTGTAATGAATAGCAGGTTATACAGAGTGAAATGTGAGGAATCTATTAAAAAGCTCAGCTATACTTATAGTGGGGGGGGGGGCAATATTCCCTTAGGGTCGGGGTACAAGACGTAACGACAAATATTAATGACAAGCTAAAAAAGAAATTAGTAAAAAATGATAGAAAAAATTGAGGATATCATACATCCCGTTCCCTTTTTAGATCCAAAATTATTCCAAGGGGCACATAATTTATAGGCTCTTAGTTATCGTGATATTCCAAGGATATTTCAAGGAATGAAGTTAACTGACTTTAGGAGGAGTCATGTTGGAGAGGCAGCCTCATTTTTCTTGATTTTGGTTTTTCCAGGTTCACATGTTCTCCAATTTAATTTCTTAATAATTAAGATTGGCAAGTGCATGTAGTTATAAATCCCATCTCATTCTGCATGATTGTTCAAAAGTTAATGAATGGAATACAAAAAGATGGGAATTATGTGCTATTACTCCAAAAAGACACCAGTAATATCTTTACCGGGTGTCTCCTTTTGAACAAACAATACCGAACCCTGAATTAATGTTGGCTCATTGCAACGTCATACACCAGAACCAAACTATGACTGTGCATAGATTTACCATGAGCATTGCACCTCAAAGTTTAACTGATGTATGTATGTTTGGAGCAAGCGCCATGATAGCTTTAGCTGGCAGATACCGGCCCTACGGAAGACATCATTATTACTATTCTTGTAATGTTTGATCCCAACCCCCCACCTAGACTGATTTGGCAGCTGACCAGACTCTGAGGAAGAGAAGTCGACTCATTCCGATCCTCTACCGAGACGTCACCAGGGAGCATTTCAAGCGACACCGACGTCTGGCCGAGATCGTCAGGGTGTGTCCCTGCATCAACTGGCAGGAGATGGAAGACGCTGGTTCCTCGGAGAACCAGCTTAGTAATGGCATCAGTGGGAGTGGCCTTGGAGAGATGCCAAGCAACGATGTGAGTGGGAGTGGCCTAGAAGAAATGCGTAGCAACAACGTCAGTGGGAGTGGCACAGAAGAGTTGCCTAGCAATGTCTCTGGGTTTGGTACTGGAGAAATGCCTATCAACAGTAACAACAGTACCAACAGTACAAATGATGATGCCTGCCATAGCAACAATGACATGAGGATGACTCGTAGAGATGGAGATAGAGATCAGCTTATCGAGGATCAGGAAGAAGAGAAGAAAACGAAGAGGGAGATGAAGACGAAGAAGCAGAGGGAAAAGAATGAGAAAAAACTCCTTTTGAAAATGCCGCCTAAACGATTAGTTGCTAGTCATGCTGGAAATACAGCTTCAATGGTAGTTTAGTCTATTCATGTATCGGATCATAACCCTCTTTCTTTCTCTCTCTCTCTCTCTCTCTTTCTCTCTCTATGTGCACATGATGTTCGATGAGATGGAATGCAATTCGAAGACACTGTTGGCAGTGAAAAATGAAATAAATGAATTATATATCAACGGAAAGCTTATAAGCCATAGATTACAATAATATGCGGAGAGACTCAGACGATGGACCACATCTTGCAGTGCGGCGGAACGGGATGCACAGATGAAGACCTGGCCCTTGTTAATGAAACGGCCATTGCAGCAATCGAGCGATGGAAGAACTTGATTTAATTTAATTTAATTTTAGTTAAGGAACTTTACATAACTATCTTGATCTAAGGAGACACGAACGAACGAACAAATAATCAATTATTTGTTATTTTAGTGTCTGTCAGAGGAGCGGCTCTTTGAAAATCATAAGTTGTCAACCTAAAAACTAGAGTATGCATATTCACAATGACTTTGCATTAGTTAAGTACAGATCATCGCCTCAGATATATAGGATAACTGATCGGGTCTATCATTACTGTAACTGCGGCAAATTCGACCCCTGTTGACCTGTAATTTCGAGGGGTGCGGAAAATGAGATTTTAATTTACTTTTGTGCAATACTGAAAGGGCAAATACATATATATTTAGTTATTGTTTTTATGTATTTGTATTTTACGTTCATTGAGCTTTCCATTGATATCAAGTTATACTGTCTTCAGGTAAGGTCTTTGAATTAAAGCACAATATGAAATCTCAAGTATTTATTTTGGGTTTGTATGACCTTCAATGATTATTGTATTGAATCACATATTGAATTCATATGTATAGGTGTTGTGTGGTCCAGTGGATGAGTCTTCGGACTGTGAATCCAAGGTACGGGGTTCGAATCTCTGCCGCAGCACTAACGTCCTTCGGCAAGACGTTAATCTACATTTGCCACGCACCACCCAGGTGAGGTAAATGGGTACCTGGTAGGATTATTCCTTGAAATGCACTGTTTGCTGATAACGGCTGCCGGAGCTAAATCTAGTGTAATAATTTCCAGAGCTCTTTGGAAGCGCGTAGGAACGTTATATCATTATGTGTTATAGAATGGATAATTATTATTATATAATATATTTTATTGTACATGTATATTATGGCCTTGCTGTAAAGCAGCTCTAAGCTCTTGACCATTTGTATATAAAAAAAACAACAACACTGCAGTCAAAAAAGAAAAAAAATAGCACTATCTATAATCTATTTTATATATTTTTAGTTTACTTGTTTATGGTAAAGTAGTATGTATATTTTTGTATATCTAGAACTTGATCATAGTGGATTGCATATCTTTGATGCATGTTGATCATACAAAGATATTTATGTTATTTTACAAATGATAATCTATCAGTGTTGATTGTAAATCATGATATACTACATTATAGTTGATTTGCATTTATTATGCAATATTTCAGAAAATTACATCTTTAATTCAAATTTAGTTGAATAATACATGATCATGTATGTATCTGACTTGATTGCAATACAATGATTTTAATGATTTCATTTTCATAATCCTAGGGCTATTAAGTCCAGCAATCGCCTCCCAGGCAACTTACTCCCAGGCAACTTACTCCCAGGCATCTTACTCCCAGGGCAACTACTTCCAGACACCCTCCCCCAGACAGTTGCCCCTAAATGAGGGCAAAATAGTCATAAGAAATGGGCTAGTCACTTTTGGTGATGTAATACGGTATAAACCAGAATTTTCATATGCAGCCCCTGTTTGCTTGAATAACTTGCCGGAATACCTTAGACATATAGAAAATATACGAAAAGTTCAGAAGTACATGTAATTTGCTAGTATTTGTTAAACATTGTTCTGAAAAATAATGATTACGAATACAGTGTACTTTCATTCATAAGGATGCCAATATAATTTATCGAGCTTAAATGATACAAAGCATTTTTATATTTAATACTTAATTAAACTTTTACGTCATCGTTTTTTTTCAAAGACTGTAATCTAAGAAGAGCAATCAATATTCATTACAACTTTAAAATGATGTACAATTTTAAATGATGTATTGTTCAAGCTCATTTTGTGTGTACATGTAAACTTTCCATTTCTTTATATTCCTCTATGGATTGATACCCACATCCATCTCTCTATCTATTTTCCTCTTATACACTCTACCCCCACATCTCCCTCTAAGGCAGTTTCTCAGGTTGGAAATGTCTATTTTTAGTTTCTTTAAATGCATGAATATGCAACAGTGATCTATTTTGAATTCACAGAAATTTATGTTTCTTTTGTTATTCGACATTATTCTATTGCATTGGTGACGGAGCTCCGTCATTGGTGCAAAGTCTGAACCAATCACGTTGTTACGTAACCTTCACACTCACGCCCCCGGCATTCCGGGCGAGCTCAAGTTAATTGGTATCTCTTATTGTGTCTGGCATCGAGCTCTCTTATTGGTACAAAGTATTAACCAATCACGTTGTTACGTAATCTTCACAACCACGCCCCCGGCATTCCGGGCGAGCTCAAGTTAATTGGTATCTC
This sequence comes from Strongylocentrotus droebachiensis, assembly GCA_035222895.1. NCBI lineage: Eukaryota > Metazoa > Echinodermata > Echinoidea > Camarodonta > Strongylocentrotidae > Strongylocentrotus > Strongylocentrotus droebachiensis. The sequence goes on from JAVYIG010005811.1 coordinate 65,856, forward strand.
TTACTGTGTCTGGGATCGAGCTCTCTCATTGGTGCAAAGTATTAACCAATCACGTTTTTACGTAACCTTAGCATTCACGCCCCCGGCATTCGAGCGAGCGATAGAAAGCTAATTGCCTGTATTCTATTGTCATCGGGACGGAGCTACCTCATTGGTACAAAGTCTGAACCAACCAATCGACTAATCACTTTGTTGCTAATTCAATGGGGAGGATTTCTATAAAATACTACACTTTTCTTTTATATCTTCAGTCTACTCTTTGACCTCTCTGAACGTGTAATCACGCTGCATCTTGCTCAAGAAATCTCTCAATTTACCGTACTACACACCAAAGGCCTTACCGTTTACCGAATTATACGTTATTACTTCGCATTTTCCAAGCTTCAACGTATTCCAAAATGTCTACTGATAGCATGTCGTGCAGCTCTTCCGATTCCGATCGCGAACCTCCTGTTACTCTTGTACTCGGTCACAGTTACATCAGTCGTCTCAATCAGTACATCGCGCGCGATCCCAAGCGGGATAACCTCAGTCTCGAGAAATCTTCCGTTCTCTCTTTCATGCACGATGTCGGCCACGATCAGCCGGGCAGCGTGTTCTCCGCGTCATCGCAGCTCGATCTCGTCTGGAATCTCTCACCAGACGCCGTGGTGATCGATCTCGGGTCTAACGACCTGTGTGACGGGCGCGCGACTACCGAATCCACCATGCTTTCTATTGTCGATCTTGCGCTTCGTATTGCGCGTATACCTGGCGTGCGTAATGTACTCGTTTGTAGCATTATCCCGCGTTTGTTTGTACCGAATTGGAAGCCGAACTTCAACGCGAATGTACAAGACACTAACCGTCTGCTCGCTAAATTTCTTGAAGGTTTGCCGAACGTGCATTTTTGGCGCCATCGCTCTTTTGCGCTCCATCACACCAGGCTTTTCTCGTCTGACGGTTTTCACTTCAACGACGCTGGCATGTTGAGGTATTACCGTAGCGTTCGCGGCGCTGTCATGAAGGCTTATAAGATGGATTGAGATCATATTTATTTCTGCTCATTCTTTTTATTTTGCTCGATCTTGTTGCTGTCAGCCGCCTAGTAATCAGGTGTTGTGCGCTTAATTACTTAATTACTGGTTGAATAACAATAGTGTGAATCAAAAGCAATATCCTACCTACAAAGAAAGGATTTTGACGTAACTCTCTGGCATGTTGTAAGAGATTTGGTCGATGTGAAGGAATAATAGGGACTGGCTCGAAGAGCAGCTAGCAGATGAGTCTAGTATTATTTAATATTTAAATTTTAAAAAAAAATACTCGGAATTTTTTCCAAGTTGGATGATATTATGCATCATGTTAATTCGCCCCATTTTTCGTATACCTGCGTATTCCGAACGCGATGTATTATGAAACATCAAATATTGAGATAGGCCTTGGCTTGATCTTTTGAAATTATTTGCCATCGTGCTATTAGTTTGTAAGAGTTATCTTCGAGAAGTATAAATAATATCCCTACAAATGGTGTTTGGACTGAATCACTCGAAATTATTCAAATTATATGCTTATTGATTGTAAATGCTTTTCATTCAATAAAACAAATTCAAATCAATTAAATCCTATAAGCGATGAAAGTTCTTTTAATTGTTTATTAAATAGTGCATTAAACATTTAAGATAAATATAATGCAATGTCTGGTTTAAAAGTTAATGTAGAGAAGACACATGCGATTTGGATTGGAGGATATAAAAATAAGAAAGATGGTGTTCTTTTAAATAGAAATCTAAATTGGGTGTTTGATGATTATTTCAGATATTAAGGTATACAATTTGGTACGGGTTTGCCCAAATTGGTAATTCACAATTATAATGAAAAATAGGTAAAATGACATCGTGGTTAAAGCGATACTTAAATGTTCTTGGAAGAATAACTGTCGTCAAATCATTGTTGGTATCCAAATTAAACTACCTTATTTTGTCCCTCCCAAATCGTGATGAAAATCTTTTATAAGATATAAATGCTCACTTTCATAGATTTATATGGGGGAGAAACCTGATAAAATAAGTAGATACCAAATGTTACAATTTTATTCTGACGGAGGGGTTAAAATGATAGGTATAATAATTTAAAATTTCCTGGATTAAGAGATTGGTAATTGGCTCAATAGATAGCAATATCCTCTGTCTTTTGCAATCTTTCTTGCCTGAACTGCAAGATTTAAAATTATATATGGGAAACAATTATTTTCGGGAACTGGCAGGTAAAACAAAGAACCTTTTTTGGAAAGAAATGTTCATGGCTTATACTAGTACGCTCTTGTCCGTGCATTATGATAACATTTCTTGCCAACCCTTATGGTTACATTAACATAGGCAATAGCTCAATATAAAGTATAAAATTGTGTAGAAAGGGAGCTCGTTTTGTCAATGATATTTTAGAGACAAATGGTGATTTTTTTTTCTCTCTCTGCAACATTTCCACGAAAACTATACTATTCAAATAATGTTTCTTTTTTATCATGCGATGCAATTAGACAAGGGTTTAACAATTGTACTATTTTTAACAAGGTGCAAAACTTCTTTTCCCACATACAATGGCATTTGTTATGAAACGTATTAAAGGATGTTCACATATCTATGCAAGAAAAGGGCAATGTAAAAGTTTTCTTAAATGGAAATGTATTTTTGACTTGAATGATAAGAGTTGGGAAACATATTGTTCTATTGGATTTCATTGTACCATTGATGTGGGATTACGATGGTCTCAGTTTAAAGTTTTGCAACGCATATTATATACGAACGATCTACTGTTTTGAATGGATTAAGTCCCAAGATAAGAATGTACATTTTGTAATGAACAGATTGAAACAGTTATACATATGCTATGTGACTGTACGCATGTTAAACATTTTTTGAGATAGGTTGGAGCACTGGATTTATACTGGAACCGGAGATAAATTAATATTTTCATTACAAGATAAATTATTTCGTTTAAGAGGTTCAAATAATTATGCATTGAATTGGATACCGATTGTGGTGCGACAGATGGTGTATACTTGCAAAATAATGAAACAATTGCCCGATTTGTATAATATTAGAGTTTCGATTACAAGTTACTAAAAAAACAAAAATATATTGTAGAAATAATAAATTCACAAGAAAACGGTTTCAATTCAGGAATTTGTTTACATAAAATTTTATTTGTCTGTATTTTTTTTTTTTCCATGAATATCAGAAATAGTTTATTGAAGATTTGTCAGTTTTCTGTTAACTCAACAGTTAAACTATACTTGTATCTTAAGAAGCCAATTTATTTATGTTATAAATGTAAATTACCTTGAATATGTATTTGTTAATTTGTTTTAAATGAAAATAAAATCCCTGTAGAGGGAAAAATATGGAGGAAAAAAATTAATGACGTCAACAACAAAATGATTTAAAATATGTATCAATTATGCTAGGGGTCCAGATTCATGATGTCTTGATAAAGGAGTGATGACCTAAGGGGTACCAACATAAAAGGGCACTTTTTGGAAAAGGGGGCACCTACAAAGGATACCTCAAAGCGAACATAAATCGTTTTTTGAGACTCAATTTGGTGATAAGACTCATTCATTGTCATATTTGTCATTATATTATCAGTGGTGATATCAGGTATTGTTCCCCTCTTTACATGGTCCTAAATACTCCTCAAGCATCATACTTGCAGTTGGGAGCGAGCGAGCATAATTTGAAAGATTTGTGAGGTCAAAGTGGACAACAAAAAAAAAGGCACATGAAAAGGTGTCACGTGAGTGACTTTTTTAAAATTATTTACACTGCTACCTCATCAGAAAACCACACCAGAACAAAATTGTAATAGGTATAATGAAGGTTTAATATTCAGCCTACAAATCGTGGCGTCAACAGAACATAAACAATTTAATAGAACATAACTTTATAACAGGGCAGCTTCCATCTCGTGAGTCCCTCCTGGTCCTGGTCGCTTGGCCAGTCTTTAGACTGCGTAGATATCCCCGTCGACTTTGCAGCTCATCTCTATCTCTGTCGATGACTCCCCTGGTCGCTTGGCCAGTCTCTAGACTGCGTAGAAATCCCTGTCGACTTGACAGCTTATCTCGCCCCGACGTAAAAGTCTCTCTGAAGAAAATGTTTCTCCTACTAAATAAATCTACCTCGTGCATTAAACGCCTGCACCGTAGAACTGACTTCAAGGGTTCTGCCCAATATTCTACAGCAACTTCCCTTTATCCTTTCTTTGTCAAGTCCTTAACATTCAAAACCTCCTGGGTATGCCAGCTATTTCTATTTCTATCTACATTCAATAGCCAACCCAAAATCATGCATATCAAAACCCCCATATACTGTGGCCCGAATTCACAAAGGAGGTTTGTCGACAAACCTTGGTTTTCGTACGTCATATGACGCGTTTTACGCGTTTTTTACAAACCTGGTTTGTAAAGAACAAAAGGAGGTTTGGCGAAACAAAAGGAGGTTTGAGCTCAAACCTTGCTTTGCGAATTCGGGTCATTGTGTCTTAAATGCAAATGTATGCAATAATGCATCCTACGCTTGGCTACCTCTGTCTGACCTTTGAGTAGTACATTTCCCTTCTCGCCTGGAAAAAATTCCTTTCATGACAAAAGGGCATTCACTAGAGATGGATATTCACTTTGAATGAATCGATTAAATGTACCAGGTGACTATTTGAAGGGAACATCATAATCTTGATTGCCACAAAAAGTATAGTCGTCTAATTTTTAAAACAATTCTTTAAAAAAAGTTATATTTTCAACCATTTATATGTATTAAAGTTGTAAATTTATGCACAAAAAGGCACAAAACTATTGAAGTAGTATGACAAATTGACATTTTATATTTAGTAACGATTTTTTTTCTTCAATATTAAGAATTTATATATAAATCGCCGAACTATTTCGTTGTATATTAGTACAATTGATGGTTACGTCCAAAGTAACAACACAATATTTGAGAGGGTAACCCAAGCGCGTTGCCCTACTTCGTTAAAAAAATTCAATATTAAATTACAATTTTAAAATCACTCGGTAACATTGCTAAAGGTGGAATGGTATATTTATCGATGTCATCGCTTTCTGACGAGTTAAATTCACCCAAAATGTAATTCAATTGGAATAATATAGTTGGGAGAATTAAGGGAACGATCAGATCAGTTTTTACCAAATTGTATAATTAATATTGGTCTGTTTTCACTCACACTTTAAGATTATCTTTAATTGTACATCTATCATTGAAATCACAATCTTAGCACCATTTTATTTCATCTGAACAATGGTACCAAGACCCTTTAAAGATAAAGACCAGTTATCGTCATGCGATTGCAATGTGAAAGAAACGTTGTGGAATTAATCAGAAAAGGTTGATCATCTAGCATATAAATATATTAATATATATATATATAAATGCTAAGGAAAGGGGCACGTGTCAAAATAAAAGGATCACTTATTATAAGGGGAATGGGCACTTATGGGGTCCCGAAAAGGGGACACCAAAAAGGGGGGCACTTTGCCCCCGGCCTGTCGTAATAATGAACAATGATAATGAACAATTCACACAATAATAAGAAGGAATAAAACATCCCCCCCTTCCACAGGGTTCCTTTATTAAATAGTATCGTTCACATATGTATACAAGAATAGATATATACATGCAGTATTTCAAACTGATATTCTTGGCTATTCAAAATTTGATAAGATCATACATTATAGATATCAGTTACAAATTGCAGTTCACTTTTTTTTATATCACAGATTTACATGTGACAAAAGCCATAATATGAAAGAAAGTGAACGTGTATATTTAACGTGTACGTATTTACGTTGAAAATCAAAATATGAGAGAAATGATCCATCTGTTTCTAAAACATCGTTAACGAATCGTACATCCTTAGCTCACCAAGACTTTTACGTTATTATTACCTACAGTGAATTGAGTAAGATCTGAAAAGGCTAATAATACATCTTCCCAAAATGGGTTGCGCATTGTAGTGGCTAATTTTTTGTAATGTTGAGCCCCATGAATAACTTAAGAGATGTATACAATGAACTAGTGACCTATCAATATCTCGGGGATGAGCATTACTGGAACAGCCAGCCAATGTGAAAAGTTTATGCCATTCACTTTGGTTGGCTGTTCCAGTAATGGGGTTTAAACGTCTGGTTTGAATATTGTTACGTAACTTGCACACCTCCGCCCCCAACATTCTGGGCTATGTTTTACTGTTTATCTTTAATTGTCCCGGGGAAAGAGCGTGTAAAGTCTGGACCAGTGGAAACGGATTGCTATTTATTACAATTCCGGGTTTTTGCAGCATTTTCATCATTTCCATTTCTCAAACTCGAAATGTTGTTTTTCATAAGTAATATAAAATAACAACTTCCAATAAACATCATTAATTAAACCAGAATTATGATACCATTAAGGTGAATAACAATAATGAACCAATAATTGCATGAACAACATTGTGAAAAAGTTATTGATATCAATCAAATACTTTAAATATATCGGCAAAATATGTAACAATACTGTTGTAACCGAATGAACGCTTAATTTAAAATGGCGGAAAGCGTTATATACAAATAATGCACTGCAGTAAGGGCATTAGTAAGGATAACCTACATGTAAGGTACCTTTGGAACAGTCTAACACGCCCGAGGCGATAGCCGAGGGTGTTTGGACTGTTTCAAAGGTACCGAGTTTTGGTAATTTTACTAATGCCCGAACAAAATGCTGTGTAATGTTTGTTTTATAAAATTATGACGTGGATCCTTGTTATTTGAAAAATCACCCTCATCTCAATTCATTTCAATTCAATTCAATAAGGGTTTTATTCACATGACGTTCTGGCAGCCGAAGCTGAATCGCAGGTAATTTACAAGGTATGATGGTTAAAATACAGCATTGTACATGTAAACATCAAACAAAATTAATGACATGTAAAAGGATACATAGACTAGATACATTCATCCCCAAATAGGCAGCATCATTAAACATAAAAATATACAAAATGCATAAAGCTTACTTTTTTAAATAATAATCATTTAAGATGCGAATAAAATAGGGAATAGAGCTATTATTAAAGCGATTGGTTTTACAAATAAATTGAGAATATTTGTGTACATTTCGTAAATTTAAATTAACAATCCTTTGACTTGGTAGCCATAAAAAACACAATTCATGCTTTTCTAACTTAATGGCGAAATCAAAACCAAGTTTATCCCTACGTTCTCCCAACGTTAACAAATTGCACAATTCTAGAGCATAATTATATGTTTCATAATTAAGTCCCAAAATAATTCTACATGCCCATTTTTGTATTCGTTCAATATTATCTGTTCGTTTACGCGTTAGGTTGAAATAGTCTGTACATTGATAATTCTAGGTCTGCATTTATGACTGATTAAATAACTAATGCGTTTTAAATTCCGCGGCAGCCATTTTCGCGAGTAAAAGTAAAATGATAAATCTCAATGGTTACGATCGCAAAACATGATCACCAAAGACCGGTCATTACCATAAGATAATGACCGGTAGTTATCCAAATTTCGCGTTAGGCTAAATAAATGCATGGTCCTGTGTACGCTTTGAACAAATCATTTTGATTGGGATCTACGTCAACATTTTATAAAGCCCTTTATTTCTCATTTCATATTCAAATTGGGACTTATTTGATATGAACAGTCAACAATATCGATGCCCAGTTCTCTGATACAGGCATTTATACTAATGTATATATACATCAGGTTATTAATGTCATTTATGATGCAGATACATTTTCAATAATTATCAGGTTAGTTGCCGTTGTAAACTTTTTACGTATTTTAAACTTGCTTTGACAACTACAATACATATCGTATGTAAAAAGCACAATCTTTCGCAATTTGAACGCAACAAGTGTGGGGCGTTTTAAACAGAAACACCACCTTCCAATGTTCTATTGGCGTACGTGGTAGGCCTAAGAGGGTTGTTAAGCAAATTTCACACTCCGCCCCCGACATTCCGGGTGAGCTGTAAAAAGAGTTATTGGTTATCTGTTAATGCAATGGGGACCGAGCTCTCTCATTGGTGCAAAGTCTAAACCAATCACGTTGTTACGTAATCTTCACACCCTCGCCCCCGGCATTCTGGGCGAACTATTGTGTCTGGGACCGAGCAATCTCATTGGTCAAAGGATAAACCAATCATGTTGTTACCTAATCTTCACACCCTTGCCCCCGGCATTTCGGGCGAGCTATTGTGTCTGGGACCGAGCTCTCTCATTGGTGCAAAGTATAAACCAATCATGTTGTTACATAATCTTCGCACCCTCGCCTCCGGCATTTTTGGCGAACTATTGTGTCTGGGACCGAGCAATCTCATTGGTCAAAGGATAAACCAATCATGTTGTTACCTAATCTTCACACCCTTGCCCCCGGCATTTCGGGCGAGCTATTGTGTCTGGGACCGAGCTCTCCCATTGGTGCAAAGTATAAACCAATCACGTAGACTTTGCACTTCGTCACTAATTTAATGGGGAAGTTTTCTATAAATTACTGCACTTTTCATCAAAATCTTCAGTCTACTCTTGACCTTTTATCGTGTTTTCACGCTGCAGCTTGCTCTTGATATCTCTCAAATCACCACACTTCACGCCAAGGGCATTACCGTTTACCAAATTATACGTTATTACTTCGCATTTTCTCCAACGTATTCCAAAATGTCTACTGATAGCATGTCGTGCAGCTCTTCCGATTCCGATCGCGAACCTCCCGTTGTTCTTGTACTCGGTCACAGTTACATCAGCCGTCTCAATCAGTACATCGCGCGCGATCCCAAGCGGGATAACCTCAGTCTCGAGAAATCGTCCGTTCTCTCTTTCATGCACGATGTTGGCCACGACCAGCCTGGCAGCGTGTTCTCCGCATCATCGCAGCTCGATCTCGTCTGGAATCTCTCACCAGACGCCGTGGTGCTCGATCTCGGGTCCAACGACCTGTGTGATGGGCGGGCGACTACCGAATCCACCATGCTTTCTATTGTCGATCTTGCGCTTCGTATTGCGCGCATACCCGGCGTGCGTCATGTACTCGTGTGTAGCATTATCCCGCGTTTGTTTGTGCCGAATTGGAAGCCGAACTTCAACGCGAATGTACAAGACACTAACCGTCTGCTCGCTAAATTTCTGGAAGGTATACCGAACGTGCATTTTTGGCGTCATCGCTCTTTTGCGCTAAATCACACCAGGCTTTTCTCGTCTGACGGTTTCCACTTCAACGACGCTGGCATGTTGAGGTATTACCGTAGCGTTCGCGGCGCTGTCATGAAGGCTTATAAGATGGATTGAGATCATATTTAGTTCTGCTTATTCTTTTTATTTTACTCGACAGGCGAAACTTCACGCGGAAGCTTGTTGCTGTCAGCCGCCTAGTAATCAGGTGTTGTGCGCTTAAATACTTTGGTTGAATAACAATAGTGTGAATCAAAAGCAATATCCTACCTACAAAGAAAGGATTTTGACGTAACTCTCTGGCATGTTGTAAGAGATTTGGTCGATGTGTAGGAATAATAGGAACCGGCTCGCGGTTTATTAATTCACCTCCCCCCCCTTTTTCGTATACCTGGGGATACCTGCATTTCCAAACGCGATGTATATGAAACATCCAATATTGAGTTGGTTTATCTTTTGAAATAATTTGCGATCGTGCTACTATTAGTTTGTAAGAGTTCTCTTTGAGAAGTATAAATAATATCCCTACATATTATGGTGTTTGGAATGAATCATTCGAAATTACTCATATTATATGCTTATTGATTGTAAATGCTTTTTATTCAGTAAAACAAATTCAAATCAATTTAATCCTTTAAGGGATGAATGTTCTTTTAATTGTTTATTAAACAGTGCATTAAACATTTTAGATAAATATAATGCAATGTCTGGTTTAAAAGTTAATATAGAGAAGACACATGCGATTTTGATTGGAGGATATTAATAGAAGAAAGATGGTGTTCTTTTGAATAGAAATCCAATTTGGGTGTTTGATGATTATTTCAGATATTTAGGTCAGTCACTCAATAGTGTCTGACAGTGAAGTCTAGCATGTACGGATTAGCCCAAATTGGTAATTCACAATTATAATGAAAATTTTAAAGAAATCATAGGTCAAATGACATCGTGTTTAAAGCAATACTTAAATGTTCTTGGAAGAATAACTGTCGTCAAATCATTGTTGGTATCCAAATTAAACTACCTAATTTTGTCCCTCCCAAATCGTGATGAAAATCTTTTATAAGATAATTATAAATGCTCACTTTCATAGATTTATATGGGGGGAAAAACCTGATAAAATAAGTAGTTATCAAATGTCACAAAGTTATTCCGACGGAGGGGTTAAAATGATAGGTATAATCATTTACAATTTCCTGGATTAAGAGATTGGTAATTGGCTCAATAGATAGCAATATCCTCTGTCTTTTGCAATCTTTCTTGCCTGAACTGCAAGATTTAAAATTATATATGGGAAACAATTATTTTCGGGAACTGGCAGGTAAAACAAAGAACCTTTTTTGGAAAGAAATGTTCATGGCTTATACTAGTACGCTCTTGTCCGTGCATTATGATAACATTTCTTGCCAACCCTTATGGTTACATTAACATATAGGCAATAGCTCAATATATAGTATAAAATTGTGTAAAAAGGGAGCTCGTTTTGTCAATGACATTTTAGAGACAAATGGTGATTTTTTTCTCTCTATGGAACATTTCCAAGAAAACTATACTATTCAAATATTTTTTTCTTTTTTATCATGCGATGCAATTAGACAAGGGTTTACAAATTGTACTATTTTTAACAAGGTGCAACAACTTATTTTCCCAGATACAATGGCATTTGTTATGAAACGTATTAAAGGATGTTTACATCTATGCAAGAAAAGGACAATGTAAAAGTTTTCTTATATGGAAATGTATTTTTGACCTGAATGATAAAAGAGTTGGGAAACATATTGTTCTATCGGATTTCATAGTACTATTGATGTGGGCTTACGATGGTTTCAGTTTAAAGTTTTGCAACGCATATTATATACAAACGATCTACTGTTTTGAATGGATTTAGCCCCAAGATAAGAGTGTACATTTTCAAAAATTATTTACACTGCTACCTCATTAGAAAACCACACCAGAACAAAATTGTAATAGGTATAATGAAGGTTTAATATTCAGCCTACAAATCGTGGCGTCAAAAATCAACAGAACATAAACAATTTAATAGAACATAACTTTATAACAGGGCAGCTTCCATCTCGTGAGTCCCTCCTGGTCCTGGTCGCTTGGCCAGTCTCTAGACTGCGTAGATATCCCCGTCGACTTTGCAGCTCATCTATATCTCTGTCGATGACTCCCCTGGTCGCTTGGCCAGTCTCTAGACTGCGTAGAAGTCCCTGTCGACTTGACAGCTTATCTCGCCCCGACGTAAAAGTCTCTCTGAAGAAAATGTTTCTCCTACTAAATAAATCTACCTCGTGCATTAACCTCGTGCATTCGAGAACGCATATGGATGGCGCCTCGCCGCTCGCCGACTTTTTTCTTTAGAGTCTTGCGCATCTTTAAAAAAAAAAAAAAAAAAAATCGGACCTATAGTTACAAGGTCACGTGACCTTTAGTCTTTGCATGTCAGCCCTAAAATCGCTCATTTTTGTGATTTGTGTACAAAACATATGGAAATGTCATTTTTTCCTAAAAATAGATCAAACATTGGTTATTGGGTCTTGTTTAAAGTTTAGTCGGTTGTTTTGGGAGTCAAAATAGTTGAATTGTAGGAAGAAATGAAAAAAAAAAAAACAATAACATAAATAGGTTAAAAAAACAATGAAATACATAAGAAATTATCAAAACAAGAGATAACATAAGGAATAAGCTGGCTCTTCCAATTTTTTTTGTCGTATTATTGTTCCAAATGGTCTAATGAATATATGTAGTGAAAAAGAATGCTTAAATATGAATAATATAGGATTTATGGGTAAAAATGTGATTTTATGACGTTATTTGCATAAATTACCATAAATATGCAAATGAGGGATTTTTTTCAAAAAATTGAAATTATCATATTGTTCTATACACTTCACTTGACATGTGTGCAAATTTTCGCGGAGATCGGCCGTTTCACGGCCGAGATCTTAGGGGGGGGGGCATAATGGCCCCCCCCCCCCGGCCGTAGTAAGACTTCAAATAGCCCGGCCTTATTAGGGTTAAACGTCTGCACCGTAGCACTGACTTCAAGGGTTCTGCCCATTATTCTACAGCAACTTCCCTTTATCCTTTCTTTGTCAGGTCCTTAACATTCAAAACCTCCTGGGTATGCCAGCTATTTCTATTTCTATCTACATTCAATAGCCAACCCAAAATCATGCATATCAAAACCCCCATATACTGTGTGTCTTAAATGCAAATATATGCAATAATGCATCCTACGCTTGGCTACCTCTGCCTGACCTTTGAGTAGTACATTTCCCTGCTCGCCTGAAAAAATTCCTTTCATGACAAAAGGGCATTCACCAGAGATGGAAAATTTACTTGGAATGAATCGATTAAATGTACCAGGTGACTATCTGAAGGGAACATCATAATTTTGATTGCCACAAAAAGTATAGTCGTCTAATTTAAAAATAATTCTTTAACAATTTATATTTTCAACCATATATATGTATTAAAGTTGTAAATTTAAATGCACAAAACTATCGAAGTAGTATGAAAAAATGACATTTTATATTTAGTAACGATTATTTTTTGTTAATATAAAGAATTGATGTATAAATCGCCGAACTATCCTGCTGTATTAGTATAGTTGATGGTTACGTCCAAAGTAACAACACAATATTTGAAAGGGAAACCCAAGCGCGTTTCCCTACTTCGTTAAAGGAACTATGTCCATTTTGCAGCTAACCTCAAATGCTGTAGAACTTTGCCGGAATTATGAATATGTCATGTATGTCCTATCTGTGAAATTTTAACGTTAGCAGTGTCCTCATATTCAAATTATGCAAGGAAACCCGTTTACTTGCTAGACTTCACTGTCAGACACTATTGAGTGACTGACTGGCTTTTTTTCTTCTTTGGTAATAACATACATGAAAAGAGTTGTTAAGGGTAAATGAGCATTTGTCTACATCAATAACCCACTTCTTGTGATGGCCAAGATTAAACTGATTGAATCTTTGCGCAGCATAAAACGTATGACCATTCGGTACAATTGTCTGAAAATCAAGACTATTACTTTTGGGCTCTACAGCCCTAAAGTCGATTTGACAGCTAATAGTCGTTATTTTTTCCACTTGAAGACATTTTCAAGCCCCACCTTTTTTTAGGGAAGTTCTAAATTAGTATTATCTTTCAAATGCAGTTGGAATTTAACTTTTTCATTTTTTTGGCCTGCAAATGGGACATAGTACCTTTAAGATTTGCAATATTCAATTACAATTTTCAAATCATTCGGTAACATTGCTAAAGGTGGAATGGTATATTAAATCCAAGTCATCGCTTTCTGACGATTTAAATTCACCCAAAATGTAATTCAATTGGAATAATATAGTTGGGAGAATTAAGGGATCGATCAGATCAGTTTTTACCAAATTGTATAATTAATATTGGTCTGTTTTCACTCAAACTTTAAGATTATCTTTAATTGTACATCTATCATTAAAATCACTATCCTAGCACCATTTTATTTCATCTGAACAATGGTACCAAGACCCTTTAAAGATAAAGACCAGTTATGGTCATGCGATTGCATTGTGAAAGAAACGTTGTGGAATTGATCAGAAAAGGTTGACCATCTAGCATATAAATATATATAAATATATATATATATAAGGAAAGGGGCACGTGTCAAAATAAAAGGATCACTTATTATGAGAGGAATGGGCACTTATGGGGTCCCCGAAAAGGGGGCACCAAAAAAGGGGGGCACTTTGCCCTCCGGCCTGTCGTAATAATGAACAATGATAATGAACAATTCACACAATAATAAGAAGAAATAAAACATCCCCCCCCCCTTCCACAGGGTTCCTTTATTAAATAGTATCGTTCACATATGTATACAAGAATAGATATATACATGCAGTATTTCAAACTAATATTCTTGGCTATTCAAAATTTGATAAGATCATACATTTATAGATATCAGTTACAAATTGCAGTTCATTTTTTTTAAATATCACAGATTTATTTGTTACAAAAGCCATAATATGAAAGAAAGTGAACGTGTACATTTAACGTGAACATATATACGTTGAAAATCCAAATTTGAGAGAAATGATCCATCTGTTTCTAAAACATCGTTAACGAATCGTACATCCTTAGCTCACCAAGACTTAAAATAAATTACGTTGTTATTACCTACAGTGAATTAAGTAAGATCTGAAAAGGCTAATAATACATCTTCCCAAAATGGGTTGCGCATTGTAGTGGCTGCTTCTTTGTAATGTTCAGCCCCATGAATAACTTAAGAGATGTATACAATGAACTAGTGACCTATCAATATCTCGGGGATGAGCATTACTGGAACAGCCAGCCAATGTGAAAAGTCTATGCCATTCACGTTGGTTGGCTGTTCCAGTAATGGGGTTTAAACGTCTGGTTTGAATATTGTTACGTAACTTGCACACCTCCGCCCTCAACATTCTGGGCTATATGTTTTACTGTTTATCATTAATTGTCCCGGGGAAAGAGCGTACTTTAGTATTTGGTGCAAAGTTTGGACCAGTGGAAACGGATTGCTATTTATTAGAATTCTGGGTTTTTGCAGCATTTTTATCATTTCCATTTCTCAAATTCAAATGTTTGTTTTTCACAAGTAATATAAAATAACAACTTCCAATAAAAATCATTAATTAAACCAGAATTATGATACCATTAATGTGAATAACAATAATGAACCAATAATTGCATGAACAACATTGTGAACAAGACAGTTATTGATATCAATCAAATACTTTAAATATATCGGTAAAATATGTAACAATACTGTTGTAACCTAATAAACGCTTAATTTAAAATGGCGGAAAGCGTAACATACAAATAATGCACTGCAGTGAGGGCATTAGTAAGGATTACCCACATGCAAGATACCTTTGGTACAGCCTAACAGGCCCGAGGCGATATCCTAGTGTGTTTGGACTGTTTCAAAGGTACCGAGTGTGGGTAATTTTACTAATGCCCGAACAAAATGTTGTGTATTATTTGTTTTATAAAATAATGACGTGGATCCTTGTTATTTGATAAATCACCCTCATCTCAATTCATTTCAATTCAATTCAATAAGGGTTTTATTCACATGACGTTCTTGCAACCGTAGCTGAATTGCAGGTCATTTACAAGGTATGATGGTTAGGAATAGGTTAGGCATTGTACATGTAAACATAAAACAAAATTAATGACATGTAAAAGGATAAATAGACTAGATACATTCATACGCATAATAGACAGCATCATTAAACATAAAAATATACATTGCATAAAGCTTTCTTTTTTAAATAAAATTCATTTAAGATGCGAACAAAATAGGAAATAGAGCTATTATTAAAGCGATTGGTTTTACAAATAAATTGAGAATATTTCTGTACATTTCGAAAAATTAAAATTAATAATTCTTTGACTTGGTAGCCATAAAGAACTCAATTCATGCTTTTCTAACTTCATGGCGAAATCGAAACAAAGTTTATCCCTACGTTCTTCCAACGTTAACAAATTGAACAATTCTAGAGCATGATTATATGTTTCATAATTAAGTCCCAAAATAATTCGACATGCCCATTTTTGTATTCGTTCAATATTATCTGTTCGTTTACGCGTTAGGTTGAAATAGTCCGTATATTGATAATTCTAGGTCTACATCTATGACTGATTAAATAACTAATGCGTTTTAAATTCCGCGGCAGCCATTTTCGCGAGTCAAAGTAAAATGATAAATCTCAATGGTTACAATTGCAAAACATGATCACCAAAGACCGGTCATTACCATAGGATAATGACCGGTAGTTATTCAAATTTCGCGTTAGGCTAAATAAATGCATAGTCACGTGTACGCTTTAAAGCAATCATTTTGATTGGGATCTACGTCGTCATTTGATAAAGGCCTTTATTTCTCATTTCATTTTCAAAGTTGGACGAGATACCATTTTCTGTCTTTTTACACAATATTTTCATATCATACTACTTATTGGATTTGTATTTATAATATTTAGAAGATAAATCACATTTCATCGCTAATTATCATATCAACACACTACTTTCCATGATAAATTTTCAATTTGATAAGGTTTATCGGATCCCTTTCTTTACCTATTTTCGATCTGCAGATTTTCCTCTTTATGACACACATTCTTTTCAGTGGAAAATGCATGAGGTCAATGCTGTCAAATTTCACATTATTTGTGCCATGAAATTAAGACTTATTTGATATGAACAGTCAACAACATTGATGCCCAGTTCTCCGATACAGGCATTCATACTAATGTTTATATACATCAGGTTATTAATGTCATTCATGATGCAGATACATTTTCAATAATTATCAGGTTAGTTGCCGTTGTAAACTTTAAACGTATTTTAAACTTGCTTTGACAACTACATATCGTATGTAAAAAGCACAATCTTTCGCATATTGAACGCCACAAGTGTGGGGGCGTTTTAAACAGAAACACCACCTTCTAATGTTATATTGGCGTACGTAGTAGGCCTATGAGGGTTGTTAAGCAAATTTCACACTCCGCCCCCGACATTCCGGGTGAGCTGTAAAAAGAGTTATTGGTTATCTCTTTATCTCTATTGTTAATGCATTGGGGACCGAGCTCTCTCATTGGTGCAAAGTATAAACCAATCATGTTGTGACGTAATCTACACACCCTCGCCCCCGGCATTCCCGGCGAACTATTGTGTCTGGGATTGAGCTCTCTGACTGGTGCAAAGTATAAACCAATCACGTTGTTACGCAATCTTCACACCGACGTCTCCGGCATTCCGGGCGAACTATTGTGTCTGGGATCGAGCTCTCTCATTGGTGCAAAGTATAAACCAATCGTGTTGTTACGTAATCTTCACACCCTTGCCCCCGGCATTCCGGGCGAACTATTGTGTCTGGGACCGAGCTCTCTCATTGGTGCAAAGTATAAACCAATCACGTAGACTTTGCACTTCGTCGCTAATTCAATTGGGAGGTTTTCTATAAATTACTGCACTTTTCATCAAAATCTTCAGTCTACTCTTGACCTTTTATCGTGTTTTCACGCTGCATCTTGCTCTTGACATCTCTCAAATTACCGCACTTTACGAATTAGTGAATTATACGTTATTACTTCGCATTTTCTCCAAGCTTCAACGTGTTCTAAAATGTCTACTGATAGCATGTCGTGCAGCTCTTCTGATTCCGATCGCGAACCTCCTGTTGTTCTTGTACTCGGTCACAGTTACATCAGCCGTCTCAATCAGTACATCGCGCGCGATCCCAAGCGGGACAACCTCAGTCTCGAGAAATCGTCCGTTCTCTCTTTTATGCACGATGTCGGCCACGATCAGCCGGGCAGCGTCTTCTCCGCGTCATCGCAGCTCGATCTCGTCTGGAATCTCTCCCCAGACGCCGTGGTGCTCGATCTCGGGTCAAACGACCTGTGCGACGGGCGCGCGACTACCGAATCAACCATGCTTTCTATTGTCGATCTTGCGCTTCGTATTGCGCGCATACCCGGCGTGCGTCATGTTCTCGTGTGTAGTATTATCCCGCGTTTGTTTGTGCCGAATTGGAAGCCGAACTTCAACGCGAATGTACAAGACACCAACCGTCTGCTCGCTAAATTTCTTGAAGGTTTGCCGAACGTGCATTTTTGGCGCCATCGTTCTTTTGCGCTCAATCACACCAGGCTTTTCTCGTCTGACGGTTTCCACTTCAACGACGCTGGCATGTTGAGGTATTACCGTAGCGTTCGCGGCGCTGTCATGAAGGCTTATAAGATGGATTGAGAAGTTCATGATGTCTTTTATTTTCTAATTTATATATTTTCTGCATTTGTTTAGTTCAAGAGAGGCGAAACGCGCGGCAGCTTGTTGCTGTCAGCCACTTAGTAATCAGGCGTTGTGCGCTTAATTATTTATTTGTAATAGGTTGAATAATAAATGTGCTATCTGTAAGATAAATTTGGTCGATTTTTTGTTTTCCATTTCAAAGGCGAAATAAAGAAAATAAAATTTCACCCGTAATACAAAAAAGTATTTATATTTGCAATTTTAATTCGTTTATACTCGATTACGACACGATCACAACTTTTTTAAAGAAATTATAAATTGACGATTTCCATAAAACTTCCAAAAGATCGAAATTAGTTGCGATCGTGTTACTTTAACACATTACAAATTTAATGATGGTTTTGAATTATATCACACAACAAATGGTGTTTGTATTTATTTAATAAGATTATAATAAATGTTCTTTGATTGTTAATGCATTTTATTCAATAAAACAGCTTTCAATTCAATTTAATTCTTTTGTATTAAATCTTTTGAAAATGTCTAAATTAATGTTTCTGAAGGTGACGTTGTTATGTAATAAAATCGATGAAGAGAGTGTGAATTTTCACGCTATCTGTTTTGCTATAGCTGGTGTCGTGGGTTGATATTTTTCTGAATGGGGTGTACAAATATCAACAATTTTGATTAAGACTTTTAAAATATTTTTTTAACCTTTTTTTTTTTTTTTTTAAACTATACAAAAAACCTATACTTATGAACAAAGCATAGAATTCATAAAATCAGAATAATAAAGAGGCCTTTATTAAAAAGCCTAATGAAGCTTGACAGGTTAATCGTCTCAAAAATCAGCAATTTATAAGATTAATATTTTGGCGGGGGATTTGGAAAAACATAGCTGTTGGGGTTATAGAATTCGAAATTTTTTTTTTTTTGTTCTTTTAAATAATGATTACCTATTGATACGACGTTAACACGTACGTTAAAAAAACAACTTAAAAACATAAAATAACAAGTACCCTAATTTAGAGCGACTGAGTGCCCCATTTTCTTTAATTTTCCCTGTTTTCAGTCTTTCTTCATTAGATTGCGCTTAAAACTCATCAGAGTTCGTTTTCAGGGTTGTATATAAAGGGGCATTTATCATAAGGAAAAGGGGCACGTATCAAAATAAAAGGAGCACTTAAGGGAAAGGGCAATTAGTAAAAAGAAATTATCGGAGGTAAAGAGGGCACTTATCAAAGGTGGTAAGAGGAAATTCTCGAATCCAAAAGAGGGGCACTTACCGGAGAGACACTTACTGCAAAGGCAAAAAAGCACGTGTACAAATAAAAGGGGCACTTTATAGAAGAGGAAGGAGCACTTATTGGAAGGGGGTACTTCTTACAAAGGAAAAGAGTATTTTTCAAGCAAAATGTGAACTTTTTTAAAATGTAAAAAGGCCACATTTAGTGCACCTTTAAACAAATTGGAGCACGGTGTGCCCCCGTCCCCTCCCCAAGGGAGCGACGTCTCTGCTTGATGTAGTGATGAGCGATTATATTCTGTAATCGTCGTTTCTCCTTATGTCATCAATGTTCCTTCACTCATCTCTTTCTCTCTACTTCTCTTGGATCTTGTACCTACTCTCCATGATAAATTTGATAACGTATATTGTATCCCTTTCTCACCTATTTTCGATCTGCACATTTCCTCTTTATGACACACATTCTTTTGAATGGAACTAACATGAGGTCAATGCTTTCAAAATTCACATTATAATTATGTGTGTCATGGTAATGGGACTTGATATTAACAGTCAACAATATTGACGCCCAGTTCTCTGATTCAGGCATTTAAACTAATGTTCATATTCATCAGCTTATTAATGTCATTTATGATGCAGATACATTTTCAATAATTATCAGGTTCGTTGCCGTTGTAGAAAGCACAATCTTTCGCATATTGAACGCCACAAGTGTGGGGCGTTTTAAACAGAAACACCACCTTCTAATGTTCTATTGGCTTACGAAGTAGGCCTATGAGCGTTGTTTAATTTCACACTCCGCCCCCGACATTCCGGGTGAGCTGTAAAAAGAGTTATTGGTTATCTGTTAATGCATTGGGGACCGAGCTCTCTCATTGGTGCAAAGTATAAACCAATCATGTTGTTACGTAATCTTCACACCCTCGCCCCCGGCAATTCCGGGCGAACTATTGTGTCTGGGATCGAGCTCTCTCATTGGTGCAAAGTATAAACCAATCACGTTATAACGTAATCTTCAAACCCTCGCCCCCGGCTTCCGGGCGGCGAATTTTTTTTCCGTATTTGAGAGGGCAAATACCCCATGTGCGCATGCGCGTGGACTTTTGATTTCTCTGCTACTTCCCATACGAAATGTACATGTATTCGCATGTGTGCACGATTCGCGTTCTACGAGTAAACGATGGCATAGTAGTCTTCAAACACAGACTCTGATTTGCCAGTTTGACAAAACAAGTCTGAGTAGTTGAATGATTCAGACATTTTAGTGCTTACAGAAATGCATCCCAAATTGAATAGCATGGTATAGTAGTCTGCAAGCACAGACGCTAATCGGACAGTTTGACAACATAGTGTCTTGAGTAGTGCTTTATATTCAAATATGTGTAGTTTTATGATTCAGACCCTACTGGTGCGTGTATTGGAAAGGCATCTCAACTTGCAGAGTGGCATAGTAGTCTGCAAGCACAGACGCTAATCTGACAGTTTGACAAAATAGTGTTATTCAAGTCTGAGTAGTTTTATGATTCAGACCCTACTGGTGCGTGTATTGGAAATGCACCTCAACTTATAGAGTGGCATAGTAGTATGCAAGCACAGACTCTCCTTTGACAGTTTGACAGAATAATATAGGCCTATTGTGTATTGAGTAGTGCTTTTATTCAAGTTTTCGTAGTTTTCTGTGTTGTGCCACTGCTCTCTCACACTCTCTCTCTCTCTCTCTCTCTATCTCTCTCTCTTTCTCTCTCTCTAGCTCTCCCTCCAGTATGCTCGCACTCTCTGTATTACTTTTATTTATAATCATGGTCTGCTGAGAGCCAGAAGGATGTTAACTCTTAAAGGTAAAGACCAGTATTGGTAACGCCCCAATTTCAAAAAATGAAATGGAAGCTCTCATTACCAATCATGTGAAAGAATATGTTTTGACTAATACATGATGATAAAAAATTTGCCGGGAAACCGCCTACTAATTCATATATTTGGTAAATTTATTTCTCTCATGGTCGTGTGAGAGAGATAGGGTAGTCCCATATACATCTTTCTGTGTATAGTGCTTGCAACTTTACGAAGAATGGGCCAAATTTCTTATCATTTTGATGATTCCAGAACCTTGCAGATGCTAGATGCTAGATGATCAACCTTTTCTGATCGATTCCACAACGTTTCTTTCACAATGCAATCGCATGACCATTACTGGTCTTTACCTTTAACACAACGAATGCCCTTCTGGCTCTGAACAAACGATAGTAGGCCTATATATGATAAACCCACACACCACGCATATTGATTTGTCAAACTGTCAAATCAGAGTCTGCGTTTGAAGACTACTATGCCTTCGCGTACTCGTAGTGTGTACATGTACATTTTGTATGGGAAGTAGCAGAGAAATCATAAGTCCACGCGCATGCGCACATGGGATTTTTGCTCTCTCGAGTACGGAAAAAAAATTCGCGGGCCAGCTATTGTGTCTGGGACCGAGCTCTCTCATTGGTGCAAGTATAACCCAATCACGTTGTTACGTAATCTTCACACCCTCGCCCCCGGCATTCCGGGCGAGCTATTGTGTCTGGGACCGACCTCTCTCATTGGTGCAAAGGATAAACCAATCACGTATACTTCGCTAATTTAATGGTGAGGTTCTCCATAAATACCACACTTTTCTTCTGAAACATCAGTCTGCTCTTTGACCTTTTTGAACGTATAATCACACTGCATCTTGCTCTAGAAATCTCTCAAATTACCGTATACACACCAAAGACCTTACCGTTTACCGAATTATACGTTATTAACTCGCATTTTCTCCAACCTTTATCGTATTCCAAAATGTCTACTGATTGCATGTCGTGCAGCTCTTCCGATTCCGATCGCGAACCTCCAGTTGTTCTTGTACTCGGTCACAGTTACATCAGCCGTCTCAATCAGTACATCGCGCGCGATTCCAAGCGGGATAACCTCAGTCTCGAGAAATCTTCCGTTCTCTCTTTTATGCACGATGTCGGCCACGATCAGCCGGGCAGCGTCTTCTCCGCGTCTTCGCAGCTCGATCTCGTCTGGAATTTCTCCCCAGACGCCGTGGTGCTCGATCTCGGGTCAAACGACCTGTGTGATGGGCGGGCGACTACCGAATCGACCATGCTTTCCATTGTCGATCTTGTGCTTCGTATTGCGCGCATACCCGGCGTGCGTCATGTACTCGTGTGTAGTATTATCCCGCGTTTGTTTGTGCCGAATTGGAAGCCGAACTTCAACGCGAATGTACAAGACACCAACCGTCTGCTCGCTAAATTTCTTGAAGGTTTGCCGAACGTGCATTTTTGGCGCCATCGTTCTTTTGCGCTCAATCACACCAGGCTTTTCTCGTCTGACGGTTTCCACTTCAACGACGCTGGCATGTTGAGGTATTACCGTAGCGTTCGCGGCGCTGTCATGAAGGCTTATAAGATGGATTGAGAAGTTCATGTCATTTATTTTCTAATTTACATATTTTCTGCATTTGTTTCTAAGAGAGGCGAAACGCGTGGCAGTTTGTTGCTGTCAGCCACTTAGTAATCAGGCGTTGTGCGCTTAATTATATATTTTTAATAGGTTGAATATTAAATGTTTTTATCTGTAAGATTTTTGAATTTTTGTCGAATTTTTGTTTTTCAATTTCAAAGGCGAAATAGAGAAAATAAATTTCACTCGTAATACAAAAAAGTATTTGCATTTGCAATTTTAATTCGTTTATACTCAAATACGACACGATCACAACTTTTTTAAAGAAATTATTAATTGACGATTTCCATAAAACTTCCAAAAGATCGAAATTAGTTGCGATCGTGTAACTTTAACACATGACAAATTTAATGAATGTTTTGAATTATATCACACAACAAATGGTGTTTGTATTTTTTTGAAAAGATTATAATAAATGCTCTTTGATTGTTGATGCTTTTTATTCAATAAAACAGCTTTCAATTTATTTTAATTCATTTGTATTAAATCGTTTTCTGAAGATGACGTTGTTATGTAATAAAATCGATAAAGAAGGTGTGAATTTTCTGTTCTGTTATAGCTAGTATCGTGGGGTGATATTTTACTGAATGGGGTGTACAAATATCAAAAAAATTGATTAAAGGGATAGTTGAGTTCTGTTGCAGAGGGCGCTACACAAAATAATCTTTTGGTGAGATAATGAAAAACTGAGTGTCGAATTTGAACGAACATAATGTTTAAATGACAAAATCATCTTTGTTTGATCAAAATTGGTTCAGAGACGGCTGAAATATAATGATTTCTAATACTTGTGTACCACCACAAATATTAGATATTTTGAAAAATTTGAAAAAACCGTTGAAAAAACCCGAAATAACGCCTTTTACGTCGTATTTCAGCCAATGCCGATGGTGGCTTTTTTGTTGGCATTTTCATGTTGCTTACATTACCCACAATTGGCCGACTCATGTATTGTTATTTTTAATTAAATAATTAATTACCGGTCACCGTGTTTTTTTAAAAGTGGAGCTGAATTGGTATGATCGTATTAGCTAAATTTCACACATTTTGGGATCTAAAATTACCTTCATAGCAATTTAAGGTTCTAAAAGGGCACTATCAATGTCATAGATAAGAATAAGAGCAATAACCATGCACTTTTAAGGCATTTGCGGTCTGAAAACAGAACTCAACTATTCCTTTAAGACATTAAAAAAATATTAAATTAATCGAATTTCATTTTTTTTTCACTATACAGAAAATTATAATTATGAACAAAGCATAGAATACATATAAAATCAGAATAATAAAGAGGCCTTTATTAAAAAGCCTAATGAAGCTTGACAGGTTGATCCTCTCAAAAATCAGCAATTCATAAGATTAATATTTTGGCGAGGAAAAATGGTAAAACATAGCTGTTGGGGTTATAGAATTCGAAAATTAAATTTTAAAAACTTTTAAAAATAATGATTACCTATTGATACGACGTTAACACGTACGTAAACAAAAAAACTTTAACAAAAAATTGTGCTAAAGAAGGCGAAATTCCCCCCACCCCCCCCCCCCCCCAAAAAAAAAAAAAACTGGGGAAAAATATATTGTGCTCTTTCCCCATAACAAGTATCCCTAACATAATCAAATTTCCCCAAAACACTTATAGAATGTCATGATTTAAAAACGAATTGGCATATTATTTCAAAATTATATCATTAAAAAAAAAATCATTGATTTTTAAACATTGAAACATGAACGAAGCATATAATTCATATAAAATCATAAAAACAGAAGGGCCTGTATTGAGTCATAATGAAGCTTTACAGGTTGATTGTCTCAATAATTATCAAGTTCGGCGGGGTAAAGGTATAACGAAGCTATTGGGGTATTGAGTTAATAGGACAATTAAGTAATGTTTGATCTTCTTGGTAATTTAAGTAATGTTAATTTGTTAAGTTATGTTAGAAATATTTGATCTTCTTGTTAATTTAAGTAATGATAATTTGTTAAGTTATGTTAGTAATATTTTGTTTTTTGGTAATTTGAGTAATGTTAATTCCATTAGTAATATTGATTTTTGTTTGAAGGTATTTTGATTTGTGTACATGTACAGCGCTTTGAAACTTTTATCACAAGCGCTATATAAATTTGTCATATTATTATTATTATTTGTTCTAGATGATTGGATGTTACTTTTCATTTGCGGACGTTCATTATGCTTCGAGTTCTATTTTTTATATACTTTATGGTTAAACGAAAAAATTA
Organism: Strongylocentrotus droebachiensis; assembly: GCA_035222895.1. NCBI lineage: Eukaryota > Metazoa > Echinodermata > Echinoidea > Camarodonta > Strongylocentrotidae > Strongylocentrotus > Strongylocentrotus droebachiensis. The sequence continues at coordinate 90,844 of JAVYIG010005811.1, forward strand.
AACTATCTGGCATGCTGTAATAGATATTTGGTCAAAAAGCATTTTTCAAAGAAAATAAATCCTACTCGTAATAAAAAAAAGTATTAGTACTTTCATATTGATACGTACACACCCAATCATAACACTATGCCAAACTCATTCGACATATAATCCTACGACCTGAGGGATATTCAATTGCCGACATGAGAATGACATGTTTTGTGATCGGAACATGATTTTAAACCTTTAGATAGTTACGTCACGTCACTCTTTTTGGAAATAAACAGTTTCGCGATACTCCAATCCTATATTGATCACAGAATATTTATTTTGTATCACTCTGAAACTTACCCTTTGTAAGAACTGTCCCTTCCCCTAATAATAAGTGCCCCTTTTTATCTTGATAAGAGTACCTCCCCCTCATTTGTTTTCATATAGATCCCCTTCATTTTCTCATAAATGTCTCCAATAATGAATAAATGTATCCTATGTATTTCTATTAAAATCTGATTAGTGTCCTTTACTTCGACAGTTGCCCCATTTCCATTCTCACAAGTGCCTTTTTTCATCTACGTCGACTGTCCCTTTACAGATGCAAGAAGTGCCCCATTTTCTCCTCTGATAATTGCCCTTTTTGCTTTGACAAGTGCATCTTTTCTTTTCCAATACTATCATTTTCCCTTCTGATGAGTTCCTTCTTTCTCCATAACATGCACCCCTAATTCAAAGCCCCTTTTTTCTAATTTTCCCTAGAGCTCGCTCGCATTTATAGTTGTTACAATTATGTTACTTATTTCAAAAGAAATGTTCAGTATTTCTTTATAAGATGTAACTTTTCGCACTGCGACCTCACGAATCCTAAAAGGGCCACTCACTATAAAGGAAAAGGGGCACCATCAAATTTTGATTTGGGAATACATCAGTGGTGACTTGGGGGCATTTTTGAGAAAGGAAAGGGGCACTTATCAGGGATGAAAAAGAGCGATTCTGAGAATGAAAAAGTGACACTTACATCAAAGGCAAAGGGGCAAAGTGTAAGAATAAAAGGGGCACTTTTAGAAGATGAAGGATCACTTATTGGAAAGGATACTGCTTACAAAGGACAAAGGCTATTTTCCAAGCTAAAGGTGCACTTTTTTTAAGGCACATTTCGGGCACCTGAATTAGTGCGGGGGCGCTGTGCCCCCACCCCTCCCCCAAAAAGCGCCGCCTCTTATTGACGAGTGATGATATTCTGTAATCTTTTTTCATTATTTCATTTGTTTGTACATACAGCGGAGTGTTTTATTGGTAAAATATGTTTTAGTTGTCTATATAAAAGGCTGTTCAATACCGCAATATTGATTTGTTGTTTTTTTGTTTTTTTTTGTAATTTAGATGAAGGGATTCGTTTGTCGTAGCATATTTAGGAAGAAAAGGGGGTTGTGTCCATCCCTTGGTGCTATTGTTATCTTTAGCCACTATACTGCAATAATACGGCAGCAAATCATCACTTTTATTATGACATCCACTATGAAGAAAACCATAAAACAAAAATTTGTGTCACTTTATTTATTGAAATTAACAGCGGACATCATGTAAAAAGAAAGATTCAAACCTACGGCTACGCTACTGCCTAAATATACAGGGTAGTAGAAGGCGGAAACTAATTAATATAAAATATGTAAGAAGAATAAGCGAGCGAGCGAGCATAATTTGAAAGATTTGTGAGGTCAAAGTGCAAAAAAATAATGTCATAAACAATATTCTCTCTCTTCAGGATCAAATATCAAAGTGAGCTGTCTGCATGTGCATTTTGACTAGCACACACAAATGAAAATGTGTCATACAAAGAGTCTGCAATTCTATACCCCTGGCAGAACCTAGCTATTGTGTACACTTGAATACACTTAACTATTCATCTAGTGAAGTGGAAATCTACATAAGCACCTGTTCATAACTGGGCTCACAAAAGAACATCAAATTTGAATAAGATCCTCACAATACTCAAGCATCATACTTGCAGTTGGGAGCGAGCGAGCAAAATGCAAACAAAAATAATGTCATAAACAATATTTTTTGTTAATGATAAGTTTTAGGCACAATCTAATCATGAAAGGCACATGAAAAGGGCATTCACCAGAGATGGAAAATTCACTTTGAATGAATCGATTAAATCTACCAGGTGACTATTTGAAGGGAACATCATAATCTTGATTGCCACACAAAGTATAGTCGTCTAATTTAAAACAATTCTTTAAAAACAAAATGTATTTTTAACTATTTATATGTATTAAAGTTGTAAATTTAAATGCACATAACTATTGAAGTAGTATGAAAAATTGACACTTTATATTTAGTAACGATTATTTTTTTAATATTAAGAATTTATATATAAATCGCCGACCTAGTTGTATTAGTACAATTGATGATTACGTCCAACGTAACAACACAATCTTTGAGAGGGCAACTCAAGCGCGTTTCCCTACTTCGTTAAAATTTGCAAAATTCAATTACAATTTTAAATCACTCGTTAACATTGCTAAAGGTAGAATGGTATATTAAATCCAAGTCATCGCTTTGTGACGATTTAAATTCACCCAAAATATATTTCAATTGGAATAATATAGTTGGGAGATTTAAGGGATCGATCAGATCAGTTTTTACCAAATTTTATAATTAATATTGGTCTGTTTTCCCCAAGGGAGCGCCGTCTCTGCCGTCTCTGCTTGATGTAGTGATAAGCGATGATATTCTGTAATCGTCTTTTCTCCTTATGTCATCAATTTTCCTTCACCCATCTCTTTCTCTCTACTTCTCTTGGATCTTATACCTACTGACTTAGGTGTATTTCTTTAATGTAATTACATATTCTGTTTGTCCACACACAGGAGTGTTATATCGGAAAAATATGTTTACTTGTTTATAGAAAAGGCTGTTGAAATTAATTTCTTTTTTGTTAAAATAATAAACCTGTTTTGTATTTTTTTCGTAATTCATATGTGATGTGTCAACACAATCAAAATATCCCCGTGTCAGATAAAGGGATTTTTTTGTTGAAGCTTATAATTAGGAAAAGAAAGGGTTTGTGCCCATTCCTTTGGTGCTACTGTAATTTTTAGCCAATAATACGGCCGAAATCATCAATTTTATTATGACATGCACTATGAAGAAAACCATAGAACAAAACAAAAATTTGTGTCACTTTATTTATTGAATTAACCCGCAGATACCATGTAAAAAAAAAAAAAAAAATTCAAGCCTACGCTACTGCATGAATACACATGGCAGTACGAGGCGGAAACCAATACACATATTTATACATTTACAAAACAAAAACAAAACAAACTAAGTCGAACATGTCATATGGAATAGTTAGTTTTGGCGCTTGGAACTTTAACTCTAACTTCGATTTTAAATTTAATTGTTCGATTAACAAAAGTACAAGAAAGAGGACTTCTGTCAAAGACAATATCATTGGTTAAATGCATTTGGCATCTGGCATTTGAATGTAATCAGTGCTACTTATATATTCTGTCGAAAATAAAGAAATATTGTATGAATTGAACACATTGAACCTTAAATCTATAAATATAAAATATGTTAGAAGAATTTATAGACTAATCAGTACATTTTGTGCGTATTATAACACAATGGTGTATAAACAATCATAATTGAAGTATCAATTCACTTTATACATTTGACATAATTAAATCTATTCATTTCTCTCAAATATACTGTATGGCAAGTGTACACATATAAATAATTCAAAACGTCTAAAAGTCAATTGGCGTCCCCTGACCATTTTGTCCAATAATGGGTAGTTGGGGGCGCCAATACGTAACTTTCATAACTCTATGCTTGCGCTCTGATTGCAATAGAAAATATATTGGGTGTCTGCACTGTAACAAATAATTTGTTCATTGGTAATTTTTACGTATTTTTTCCATGTAGAATTTACTTGAAAACATTAGTTTTGCCACTTACGCACTAACTTTAAGTCTTGCTAACTCAAACTTTCAATTTAGTAGAACATACGTGGAATATTTAAGTAAAATCAAATACATAAGAACTTTAAGTAATTTCAGCTTGTATTAATTTAGTAATTTTAACTCAAAATCAGAAATTATACGTATTACTCAAACAATTTATGTTGATTATTCTTATCTTTTTAAAGTAAGGACCGATGCAGTGCGTAATAGAAATATTTACATAATTTATGAATATTCATTATGACCAAATTAAACTCTTTTTTAAATAAAACAATTCTTTTTTGTGGTTGATATTTCAGGAAATTGTCAACCAATTTTCCTTTTAAGATGCTACGATCAAGTATATATAACATTTGGAGCCTTTCAATATGTGTCGAATTGAAGCGTATGTAATAGTTTGTGATGGTGGTAGATATATATATACGGTTAAATCTTAAATAGAAGTAGTGAATGATTAGTGGATGTTACTTGTTAGATTAGATGGGTACCAAATCGTGCAATATGTAATCCTATCATAGCTTTTTTTTAATTATCTAAAATGATTACAATACTTAAATTATTTACGTTAATGTAACTCGATTTAACTGAGTAAAAATGTATTCAGCAAAATAAGTAAATTCTACTTAAGATGACGTAGGTAATATTTACTTAATAAAAATAAGGCAATTCTTTTCCTCAATTTTATTGAGTTATTTCGACTATTATTTTTTTACAGTGTGTTGTCTCGAAGCAGAGCTCTGTCATTGGTCCAACCTCTAGGCTAATCGTATTTGCTTGCTGTTCATTTCTATTTCAATAGTGTGATTTGATAATCAATTAAGCAGTAGGAATTTATATATATATATATATATATATATATATATATAAAATATATGTTGTGGTCTTATCTCATCCAGACTTTTTAAGATCACTGAAATAATAACTAATGCGAGTATGGTATAATTTAAAAATAAAAACATAAAATCAAAGTTCCTTCTGTGAATCTTCGTTATTAACGAATAAAGGGGTTTTGTTTTTATATTAATTTCTTTAAAAAGAGAGATAAATATGTATATATATATATATATATCTATAGAGAGGGAGAGAGAGATATTGCATAGATTCCCTATTCAGAAAATGTGCTACGTTAAAAAAATTGACCGAATTATTATTAAACAAAGCTTGTAATCAAATGAAGATATATCATAATATATATTTTCTGAAATAATCGTTCAGTAAAAATATGTGAAATGGTGATTTTTGACACTGTCAACAATTTTGATTAAGACTTTTGAATTATTATTTATTGATTTCATTTTAATGGATTCATGAATTTATTTTGAAAATGGAAATAAATCCCTAGTAAAAGCTAGTCAATTCGTCTAGTCTAATTTAAATGTGTATCAAATTGGATTCGCGGCCCCAGCTCTTATCGCCAACGTATATAATAAAAGGAATAGTAGGGGCAGGAAGCTGTAATGAATGGAGATCCCGTCCAAGAGGCCCCTTTGAAGCCATCCGTGGCACCGCGCGTCTTTTGTTTCCCCTGCCGTAATCCCTTTAATCCCTCTCCGAGACCATACAGCTCCCTAGTGGCTCTTAGTCCTCCCGTTCCACCCACAGCCCAGCCCAGCGAGCACGGCGGCTTTTGCTTTGCCGGCCCGTACTCTGGGTAAATAGTGGTGATAACTTGACAACTTCTAGCCCTAAATCAGTAAATGCGCAAACATATAACACAATTTCATTTAGTTCTTTAGGAAGATAAACCTTTGGACTACCTTCCTAGCTATGTACAAATTTCGGAAATTTTCGGAAAATGTCAACAATTAGATGAGAAAATCATGATGATGAAAACCTTTCATTCGCTCTAACTCACGATTTCCTTGGTCGATTTCGCTGGTTGAAATGGCCATGTCTTCAGTAGAGCTATCCGAGAACGGAAAAAGCATTTGATGACTAATAGAAAGTTGCGTTGGTCATATGTTGTGAATTCTGCATTTTATATGTTATAGCTAAATACATCTTCACTGAACATGACTTAATTTTTCGGTGCCTCGCATGGCTTCAAAGCTCGATGCTTTCATATTTTTGCAAAAGAATGAATAGAGAACTTAGGGAAGCAGATGGCGTTGCGTAACATTTCGTACTATTTGGAATGCCAGAGAGGGACTGTGCATTGATATGGACAGCTGTTGATGGAAATGATGGCTGGAGAAGGTTTACATTTCTCTTTGTTAAGCCAGGTTAATCTTGAATATTTTACCCTCGGAAAATTCTTTCGAGACGGTATCTCCATTCATTACAGCTTCCTGGTAGGGGCAAGTTACGTAACTTTCACCACTCCTTCCCTACATTCCGGGCTGGCAATAGAAAGTTATTTGGTCATCTATTTCAACATCTCGGGGATAAGCTTTCGCATTGGTAAAAACTCTAGGACAATCACTTTGGCTGGCTGTTTTTGTAATGTGATTGGACTGTGGTATAAGTGTTGTTACGTAACTCTCAAACCTCCGCCCCAGACAATCCGGGTTTACTTTTTATCTTCTCGGGGAAAGATCTCATTTGATGCTCAGTCCATGGTTTGGGCCTTAGACAGTAGCAATCTCCGAGTCTTTTCTTTGTTTTTTCCCTTTAATCTTTTTTGCCCTCTAAAGGTAATACAAAGTTTTGGTATGGGATCTTGAATTCAGTTTAAATGAGCATATTGGAAGCATATAAGATTTTACAATATTCAATGATCGTTTTCGCGGTTGAAATCGAGTCTAAAGTGATGAAATTGAACATATAAAACTCATTATGTTGTAAAGCGCCCTCTCAAGACTGATATTACTGTAGATTTAAAGAAATGTTTTTGTACTACAATCGACCGATTTGCTATTCCTGTTTGAAAATTATATATCAGAACTGCATATTATGAGATTTTCTTGGTTGCAGCTACCATGGAGTGGCCTTAGGTGCTATATAGTATATGAAATATTTGAAATTTACCTGCCGGTATATTTTTGATTATTCAATTTCTCGAAAGCAGAAGTGTTTAAGGGGCTACATTTTCTAGTGCTTATAATACACCCACAGGGTCATCAAATATCTCGACTTTTTAAAGAATTACTCTCAATCCAATTTTCAAAATTTCCAAAAAAACTTTGCATTACCTTTAAGGACTCCAAATTGACCAATATGATCAATGTATTTATCTGGACTGATTGGGTAGTGTTACTTTAGGATCAGTGTAATTAAAGATTTTTGTTGGTCTTGTTGTGACCACTCTATAACGAAGGTGGAACAAAATAACTGTTCCATTTCTAGTAACTCTTACAGCCCCCCCCCCCCCCTACCGATCCGACACGAAAACAGAGATACTGTAGATGATAGAATGTCCCTTATTGAGAAACTGTACACAAATAGAAGAAATCTTTCGCTTTTAAACTTTTGCTTTCATTCAATTTTTAAATGTTGAGAATCGAATATGAATAACTTGCTTTATTGAATAAATTGATGTGTCATGAATTTCTCTTAATTGTAATGTGAGAATTAGCTACGTTTGGCCAACGCATTACCGACACTACGACAGGGACGTTTCTCACTCAGTGTCATGTGAGCTCTAACAAGAGCTTTTTGGTGATGGGAGGCCCTAAAAAGGGCCTTTGGGTTGTGGGTGGACAAGGATTCAAACTCTCTTGAAATAGTCCAGAATAGTTGACTGCCTGGCAGACTCGGCCTCCTTTAGTGATTCTGCCTCTACCTCCATCAAAGCTCCCACCAGGCCACTGCACCCCTTCATCACTGCGAAAGCCTTCATGTCGGCCAGCTTTTCAGCGAAATCTCTGAAGTTCTGGATGCTGGTAGGGTGCGGCAGCTCTCCAGCATCCTCTCCATCACTCTCCTCTTCCTCTTGTTTAATGAACAAGTTGCCGATGACTAGCGGCTCCTCCTCTTCAAGGGCGTTGGTGCACTGCATCATCATAACCTGCTCCCTTGAACGTTCGCCACCGGCACAGATCTCATGAACCTCCTCCTTCCACTTGTCGATGGTGTTGGTGTCCACGCCTTCACTCTCTGCATTCATATTTCCTAACACGATATTATGTCTCTTTTGAAATGACTCCAGCCAGCCGTTGGAAGCCTTGAAATCATGGTTGTCCAGTTGCTTCGCGATTTCTAGGGCCTTCTGTTGAAGTAGCGGTCCAGACACCGGAAACATTCTCGCTGTAGAATCTTTATACCATTCATACAGGAGGTCATTCATCTCCTCGTTCCCCGTCTTTTGCGACTTCTTCTTCAGACCAAGAGGGATGTTACTCTCATAGTCGTCCAACCACCTCCTCTTGCTCTTAATGATGCTCAGCACTTGTGTCTTTCCGCAGCGAAGCCCGCGACTACCAAGCTCCTCAACGATTGCTCGGCTGCTCATCTTCAGCTGGTCGTGCATCTTGATGACTTCCAGCTTCATCTCAAGTGATAGCATGTGGCGAGACGTAAAGCGAGAAGGCTTGTAGTACTTCGCGTTAGCAGCCATTGACAGTGAAAAGTTGAAGAAAGGGGAAATAGGAGCTTGGGAGTCCATGTACGTCCAGCCGTAAATGGAGATATAAAGCTGTAAAGCTTTTTTATTCGATCTGCAGATAAAGATAAAAATAACAATAACACATTTAGTACATTTAGTAGATTTAGCACATGTAACACAAGAATGCAAGATATAATAAATATAAAATATCTGAATACATTTAAAGACATTTTGCTTTTGTACTAAGAAACTGTCAATCTTGACCTCGTTCTTAAGTTACAGTGTATATACAACAAATTCAGAGTAACCAATGGCTACAAAACCTTTTGCATTTTCTAATATGTACTACTTTGATAAACTCATATTTACAGACTACAGAGTTTTCTCAAACTGACTTGACTTTCCTTTAAACAGATTAGGGCAATTCCACGGTAACGGAATTACATTTCAGAGAAATTTGGGCTCTATTTTTATATACTGTAGACAGGTGGTTAGACCTAGGTGATTATTTATCTTTTTATTCTTTCTGTATTATGCACCTGTTAGCCAATCAAATTTAAAAAAATTATTTTTCGACATTCGGAACACCCCAGGACCAAAAGTATGTCGGTAACGGAATTACGTCAGAAAAATCAAGTTATTTTTTACACTAACTTTGAAAAGATTTTGTCTGAAATCTGCAGCCAATTGGGGGTGAAGTAATGCTAATAAAGGGAGCTTATATTGTTGACTGTCCCATGGCAAGATTTTTTTGGGTGAAGCTGTCATGGTTTATCTTTGCTGGATGGTTTTATGAAAGAAGGTAGCGGTAACGAAATTACATAAATGGTAACGGAATTACGTCTTCTGAAATAAGCTTGAAAAAAGGTGATTTTGTAAAAATTATGTAGGCTTAAATTGTTGTTTAATTGTTTTAGGGGTTGCAATAATTGATTTTAACTACAAAGCAACTCATATGTGTACTTAATTTCTAAAAACTGTTGGAAAACGCGTCTTTTATATTGTTAAATGGCAAGTAAATATGACATTTCTGAGCAAATATTGGTGTGTAGTGATTAAATTTATGTCAATATGTGTCATCATATACTAGTTTACAACTATAATTTTAATTTGGTTTAGTTTGCAAGTAGGAACATCACACAAAGTATGACAAACTACATATATTATTGCCCATTTGCCGGTAACGGAATTACACAGATCACTTTTGTGACCATACATGACAAACTGGTTGTGAAGTCGCCAAGACCAATTTATAGAAACAGGTCAATAAACTCCACAGTATTCAATAGGACACAGAGGATATTCAATTGTTTTATTGACTATTGTGAGGGCCTACTAACCTAGCAAATACCACATGCAATACATTATTTCAAAGCTTATTTTATGCAGGTTTGATCAAAATCGAATGAAAATTGCAACGTTACAACCTGTTCGTCGTGGATGGTTACATTTAAGCATTCAAACAATTCCAAAACACTTAAGTGCTACTAATAACACTGCCTACACCCAACACAGGGATCTTGGTGTAAATTAAAAACAAAACACATGAATATTTATTTATAATGATTTCAGTCCATAAAACCAACCACCAAAATCTAAACGAATTATATAAAGAGAGCTTAATATAGCTATCATTTTGTCAACAGCGTTTCAATAATATTTCACACCAGAATTTGTAAATCATTCCCCTATCTCATATTTCTGTCGAGCCAATTTTTCAACCTGCTGAGCCAATTTTGAGACATTAATGTAGGGCCTTAGAGGGAGCACTGGTTATCATTCTTTTAAAATTAATTACAAACCTTGTCAGATAATTCCATACTATAATTTCAATCCACAAAAGCTAGCACCCGATTCAAAACTAATTAATTAAGATAATGTCATCAACAGAGTTGCAATGAAATGCCAAACCTTGTAAATCATTACGCCAATTCACTAAATTGTTATCATTCTTTAATAGTTGGTTATCATTCTTTTAAAATTAATTACACACTTCATCAGTGTTCTTGAATTTGTTACAACATGTAACAAACTTGACCATTGTCATCATTCTTCATTCCAAACAGTTATATTTTCTCTGAGCGCTAGCGATCTAGTCAAAGGCGCCCTGCCACCCCCCCCCCCCCCCCCACCCTCCCCTTATGTTTAATACGTAGAGTATGGAAATAAACGTCTGCAAGAGGGCTAGTCTGCTATGGTCGTAGCCATCTAACTTCTAATAAAATACATGTTTTTTGATAGATTAGACCTTCCCCTTCAACCTCCACCTTGTCGTTTTTTAATGTATTTTCTCTGAGCGCTAGCGGACCTTTACAGTAAGTTACCCTGAGTCCCTGACACCTTCCCTCAGTCCCATATGTTTTACGTGTTACGAGTAGGCAAAGTGACCGTCTGCAAGAAGACTAGTCCGGTACCTGCCAAAGCCTTTTTACTTTTTATTCAATATTTTTTCGCTAGATTAGACCTTGCTTTTTTCAACCTCCACCTACATTTACGGTAGTCATCGGCAAAGGTATTTTCTCTGTGTGCTAGCGGACTGATTCAAAGTCCCCCCCCCCCCCCCTCCAATGGCCCCATCCATATAACGAAAGTGTCCGTCTGCAAGAAGACTAGTTCGCTATGGTCTTAGCCATCTAACTTTTAATGAATTATCCTCTTTTTTGGGTGGTAATTTACATGTAGACCTTGCTTTCCAACCTCCACCTAGCCGTTTTTTAGGGTGTTTTTGTGGGGTATTTTCTTTGAGTGCTAGCGGACATCGTAAAAGTCACCCTGCCCCCCCCCCCCTTTCCCTTTAAAAATCCCATATGTATAATACGTAGAGTATGGAAATTCACAGTCTGCAAGAGGGCTAGTCCGCTATGGTCTTAGCTATCTAACTTCTAATGAAATTTTTCTTTCTTTTTTCAATAGACTAGATGAGATCAGTGAAGAATAAAAATCAGAAAAGGCACTGTTTAAAATCGCCATAGGTGAAATAATATGAAGTATTTCCATGCTTAATTTAATTGCAAGTTCAGAGTGAATGAAAATAAACACATCCAAAATTCCCAGCCTAGTTTGTAGTCTTTATGCAAATTTGAAAAAAGTTTAAAAAAAACATTCATTGAATTTATCAAAGCCAGATCCTTAGTCTTTAGTTAGACAGTTAATATAATAAGCCAATACTTCAAAAAAAAGTGGCAAAATCCATTAAAAATGTTGTAACACAGCATACAGTATATACTATATGTACATGAAGCAGCAGGTCCATCTCTTGAAAAACATACCACTCATTACTAATGCTGCTGCCCCTTGTAATTCTGTTACCAATGTAATTCCGTTACCATGTAATTCCGTTACCAGTGTTTTAATAGGAAAATAAGTAGATACCTCTGAAATTGATGTTTAGGGCTGTTGGTAGGTAGATAAAGGAAGAGAATTTGCAACTTCAACAAAAAAAAGTAAGAAATAACTTTGTGAGTAAAACTTCTTTCAAATTTTGGTAACGGAATTACGCCATTTTAAGGGTAAAATTGAAAAATCTCTCACCCAAAAACTTTTTTCATTTGTTGAAAATAATTTGCAAAACTTGATTCCTATTTGTGATGTTGTTCAATTAGGAATAAATATAGATCTAGAGGAATAAGTTTTAAATACATTGCTCCACTGAATTTTAAGAAATTAAATGATGATTCTGTAATTGAGGCCTGTAAATGTAATTGATTATTCACATCTATCTGCATAGAATAAATTACTGCCAATTATAAAGTTAGGAGGAATACACTCTCATCAGCAGCTGTGACAGGAATGCCTAGGATACGCTTGAAAAGATGGGTCTGTGCACGGTATTGTGCTTCAGTCTGCCGTGAATCCCAGCTGAGAAAGTGCAGAGAGTTATGCTTCTTGTTTTTAAGGAAAAATACTCCGAAAAAGATGAGAAAATTGACACGAAACAGGTAACAAAACATATCGACTTTTAAATAATGACCTTTATTTGGACATTTGATGAATATTTACTTCATTTTTGGTATGTTTTAGTAGGGTATCTCCACGCCGGATCTCCAGCCGGAGTTACGGGTAAAAAAATCTTGGTAAAGTTACAAGCACTGTACACAGAAAGATGTATATGGGACTACCCTAGACTCTATCCAAGCCGGATAAATATAATTTACCAGATATTAGTAGGCGGTTTCCCGTCAAAATTTGTATCATCACAGGTAATCTTAACACTCACTTCTGTGTCGGGAATACTGGTACGGCAACTGACGGGTAAACTGATAAACTAGAATTCTGACGGCTTAATTACTGCTATGACTGAACAAACTTAGCGACGCGACAGCAGTGACAACTTGACCTATGGTAGCTTTAAAGTCCAAAAACGAGAAAATTTAAACTTTAAATCTTCGCTCCGCGAAACAGACAGCAAAAACTTGATCAACTGATGATTTGAACTTGAATTGAAAACGACAGTCGACTCTAATATAAGACGTTGGTTGGTAAATCACAGCTGACGACAGAAAAGATGCAGACTCGATGAACGATAGAATGCAAGTGGGTATGAACGCCATTCTCCGGATTTATAAGGTATCAGTCGAGCGAAAACTTTTTTTTTCATAGGTTTTTATTCTCTTCTCTCATAAAGAAAATTGTACATAATTTATAACATTGTATACAAAATAACAAAATAATCTTCACATAGGTCTAAATAAATTTGCAAGTGAACCTTTACATGACCATACAAGGTTACAAATAAAGTTAAACATTTACAGATGAAAAAATATTCACATAAACAAAATTATATTTTCACACTACAAATCGCAAATTAAGTTTGTACTATTTCCTCGACCAGTTTGCGTAAAAATTTCAAATTATTTCTTTTCTTTTCCACAATATTTTTTCCCCCTTAAATTTCCTTCAGAAAAAGAAGGGTTATGATAAAAAAAAAGATAAATGATAAAAAGAGAAAGAGCTAGAGAACACCTACTACCCCCCAGCCCACACAACATGTAAACACATAAGAAGTACAACAGTATACAAAACACACACCAACATAGAACGAACAAACAAACAAAAGAAAAAGAAAAGAAGAAGAAGAGGAAACAAAAAAGGGGAAAAAAATAATAGCAAGGGTAGAGAAGAGAGGAGGGTCTAGAAGTTTCATATTGAGAAAAATTAAAAACAGAAAACATTCAATATTCTAAAATTTCCAAGGCTTCCCATTTCCTTAAATGAATTAAAAGGGTGTCTCTTTCCAATGAAAGGTTTTTCTCTTCATTTCTACATGTATTTTCCAATAATCTATATTCTATTTCTTCTGCTTTTGGAGGGCTTCCCTTCTCTCTTCTGTGGAAAATCATAAATTTAATCAAAAACAAAATGTGGTTCAATAATAATTGCTCTGTTTGTAAGGTACTGTCATCTATTCCTATATGAATTTCTTTCCAGGATAATTTCTTCAGAATTGGTAAATTAAGTCTATCTGCACATTTCCCCTATAGACTTCCTTTATTTTGTTACATTCAAAGAATACAAGTTGATAAGTTTCTTCAAAATTTTTGCAAAATGAGCACAACCCATTTTCATGAAACCTGAATCTATGTAAATGATGATTAGTAAATAAAATCTTATGCAATAGTTTGAACTGAAATTCTCGCAGTTTACTACTTAAGGTACACATCCTTGGTTGAACAAAATAATATCTTTTCTACTTATCTTCTTGAAATATTATAAAGTGACAAACGAGGCAGAAAGCCGATCGTTAACTTAAAATCTAACAACGCAAGTTTCTTTTTCGGTGTTTTAAAATATATTGACACTCGGACCAGGACACACACTCGTACACATACAAGCTCCCATGCACACAAACTACCCACATGAACACTAATACTCATATATGGCTATATTACTGACACCTATCCCCTGATCTGTCTATACGAAAGCAAATTAAATCTAAATTATTTACAAAACAGAAACCATAATAAGCACAGCACTCCCTATAACAATTCTATCTTTTAATTTGCCGTCTCCCTTTAATACAGTATTCCCATATCTGTATTCCATTTACTTGATTACACACTGGGTAAAAAATAAATAATAATAATAATAATTTGGTGAAGAATGAAAAAAAAAACTTTTATCAGTCTTACGCACCACCATGACACATGACATATTGTTAAAGGTAGTACAAAGTTTCGGGAAATTTTGAAAATTGGGTGGATAATGATTCTTTACAAATTTGATATATTTCGATGCCCCTGTGGATGTTTTGTAAGCACTAGAAAATTTAGCCCTTAAAACACTTCTGCTTTCGAGAAAAATTGAAAATAATTTTTACCGGTGCTTCAAGTAAATTTTAATAAATTTCAAATAGCGCCGCGCCTACAGCCGTACAATGAAAGCTGCGACCATGAAAATCTCAGAATATGTAGTTGTGATATATAATTTCCAAAGGCTAATAGCTAATCGGTCGATTTTAGTCAAGAAACATTGGTTTATAGGTTGGTTGGTTGGTTCTTCGTTTAGATGGCGCTCTTCAATCTCAAAGATTATTTGCGCCAGTCAATTTCGTGTATAGCTTTGGCGTGGGCTTCGCAAATCAAGCCCACGAGCGACTTTCCTTGGTGAAATGAAATTAATAGTGATATGGTTTAGAGAAGAAAAAAAAAAAAAAAAAAAAAAAAAAAAAAAAAAAAAGCTGCAATATTAAAATTGCATAAAATGCACATAAAAGGCGAGATGGGAGTTAGTTGCAATTGTTCATGGAAAAACCGCAAATACTTCATTTTATATATTATTACAGGATCGACATAAGTTAAGGGGATCCCTGATAGCTTTAAAAAGCTATCTAAAACGATTAGTATCGTATATGTAACCCAATAATTCACGAGTAAAAATTGGGTTAGACATCAATAATTGTTTCAGATTGGGGTTGTTCAATTTAATCCTTTCTTTTAAGAGACGTCTATCTTTGTCGTATTTTGTACAATAGAAAATAAAATGTTTAATTGTTTCATCTTCTTGACAAACTTCACAAAGACCAGTATCGTGTTGGTTAATTTGAAAAAGGTAATAATTTAAACTACAGTTACCTACTCTTAGTTGTTGTATCAAGCATTCTTCTCTGCGAGATAGGCCTTGTCTATGTATGGGCTTTGAAACGTCGCTATGCAAAGCATATAAAAATCTACCGTGTTCTGCATTGTCCCATTCTGCTTGCCATCATTTGTTATAATGGATCAAACGAGAGGCTGCCAATTCACTTCTTGTATTTGGTATAACTATGTCTATACACCTTTTCATGGCTCCTTTTTTGGCAGCCCGATCTACGATCTCATTGCCCCTAATATCGCAATGTGACGGAATCCATTCAAAAGCAACACAAACATCCTTAAACTGCAAAATATTAATTATGGATAAAATTTCATTTACAATAGCACATCTAATAAAGTATGAATCGATCATTTGTAAAGCTGACAAAGCGTCGCTAAAAATTACCACCGAAGAGGATTCAATAAATGTATTAATCCACTCTAGTGCCATTAGTATGGCCACTAGTTCTGCTCTCATAATACAGACATGGGATAATCTAAAAAATTTCACCACATTATAATGAGACACATAAAATGCGGCTCCTGTCTTTCCATCCTCGAGTTTAGAACCATCTGTATATATATGTAAAAACCCATTCCATGAATTTCCAATGCTATCTAGAACAATCGATTTTATTTCAAATGGAGGCATTTCCTTTTTTTGCACTTTGCCATGGTGTTCGAAAGACACTTGTGGTCGTGCTAACCGCCATTCTGGGATTTTCGGCAATAAGTTGGTTTGCCCTTCCACCACTACTTCGTCTCTAAAGGATCGCAGTTTAAAAGGTCCTTCTCCTATCTTCCATTCTAAGTTATTTAAATCATAGTCATCACCCAATACTTCTTTTGTTGGGTGGTTTAAAGTACTAGACAGTAAATAAACTCGAAAGTTATCATTTAACAACCTTCTACGATATCTCAGAGGCAGCTCCCCGGTCAAAACTTGTAAAGCCTCCAAGGACACATTGTGTATTGTGCCTGTAATAATTTTTAAGGCTCTGTATTGGATAGAGTCAAGTTTTTTTTGTTAAAGATATACAAGCAGAATCATACATTTCACTCCCATAGTCCAAAATGGATAGGATAAGTCCTTTATAAATCATCATCAAAATCTCATACTTACTTCCCCAGGGGGTGCCGGAGACACAACGTAGCAAGTTTATTCTTTTCTTACATTTATCAATGATAGAATCTATATGGACAGACCAAGTTAATTTGGAGTCAAACCTCACACCAAGGAACTTATACTGCTCGCATATAGGCAGATTATGTCCTTTTATTTGTAGAAGAATATCTTTCTTTTGTTTGTTGGTAAAGACTAATACTGCAGATTTGGTAGGGGAAACGTTTAACTTCCACGTCCAACACCATATCTCAAGCTCATGCAGGGCCTCTTGTAATTTCCTGCGGGCCAGCTCTAAATCCTTATTTGAACACCAGATTGCAATGTCATCAGCATAGCAAGATAATTTAACATCACTTACATTTATCTTGAGATCATTTAACATTAAAGTAAATAATAAAGGACTTAATGAACTTCCTTGCGGGATTCCATTTTCTAACGTGTAGTGGCGAGACATATAGTTATTTATCCTCACATTAGAAATCCTACTCAATAGAAATGCTTTTATAAAAAGTAACATTTTTCCACCAATGCCTAAGATAGATAATTTTCTTAGTAGACCTGTTTTCCATAGCGAATCATATGCTTTTTCTAAATCAAGAAAGACCGCTACGGTATATTTTTTACTTTTCAAGGATATATGTATGTCCGTCTCCAATCTCACTAAGTGATCTTTGACATTCCTATATTTGCGGAAGCCAGATTGAATAGGATTTAATAGTCTGTTTTTTTCTAGAAACCACGTCAGGCGATTTTTTATCATTTTTTCCATAATTTTAGAGAATGTTGATATCAACGAAATCGGCCTATAAGAGGTCACTTGAGTCGGATCTTTTCCGGATTTCAAGATTGGTATTTGAATAACCTCATACCACTGATGTGGAAAAAGTGAGATTTTCCAAATGTCATTATACAAGTTTAATAAATACACGAGTGCCTTGTTCGGCAAATTCTTAATCGTAATTAAATAAATATCATCCTTACCGGATGAGGAGTTTTTCATCTCCTTTAAAACATTCCCCATCTCACTCATGTTAAAGTCATCATTGATACAATCATCATCATTTGTTGAAGAATTATTGTACAAGATATTTTCGTTTTCATTTTTAGTTACGGAAAGTGATTCATCAACCGATTTAAAATAGGTTGCCATTGCATTTGCTTTTTCCTCAGATTCTTTCAAGATATTTCCGTCTACAAATAGATTGTGAAAGATGTGCTTGTTCATTGTACTGTCCCGCATTCTTTTAACCTGTTCCCAGACTTTCCCAATGTCTGTAAATCTATTCATTCTACGGCAGTACTCTAACCAATAATCATATTGAGCTCTCCTGATTACCTTCTGAGCGACAGCTTTCTTCTCTAAGTATTTCTTAACATCATTTAGATCATAATACCTTCTTAACCTGTTTTTAAGACGATTTCTCTATAGCTGAATTAATATCTTGACCTTGAGAGGGAGCTATACAACATAAAGAGTTCATTATTTACAATTTCATAACTTTAGACTCGATTTCAATCGCGACAACGATCCTTGAATATAGGTTTTCCCGCCCAACTTCGTAAACTAAGCATGCGAATTAACGTTACGTTCATTCAAATTCGTGCGAAATTGAATGACCATGTAGATCAACATTCAAAAAGCTAATTGCGTCATTCAATTTGATTTAGTGGCATGCGATTTCATACTCTTGTCACGGAGACGTGCAAAATTAGCATTCAATTTAGAAAAGCGTGCAAAGAGCATTCAAATTCGCGCCGAACAGACGGTGGTATGTCTTCGTGCATTCAATTTCGTGATTAGGCATACATATGTGACATTTGTGCATTGCTTTTCATTTGATGTTAATTTGTCACCTAATATACTTCTGTTTGAATAATTGTATGCAAAGTTTACTTGGAGGAATGACATGCGTATTCGTTCTGTCATTACACAGGTAACTGTCCCCAGAGTAGGTGCACAATTTGTGACTTCTCTTCTAAGCACAAGCTTTATTTAAACAGATCTTGGGTAGAGGTAGAGTTCAGGTTTAATAGACATGGACATGATGGAAACAAAATACAATGATGAATAAAGAAAAATATGTAAAATGAAAAGAAAGAAAGATCACCTACTCAATCAAGATTGATCAAAACAAACCATTTAAAAAATAACCCCTAGGACATTTATAATGAAAAATATGAAGATATGAATTACGTGATGTCTCAACAAAAATAAAGAATGTCGAAAGAAAGAGAAAACATAAAATGCAATATAAATATATCAGACAAATAAGAAGATTGTATAATGTGAAATCATGTCAGAAAAAATCATAGAGAAAAAAGAATAAATAAATGAACATGAAATACTGAATATCCGAATGAACATCGAACCTCATACTATGATTATGAGGTCTAGTTTTAATTTGAATGACCCGATTGCGAAAGAGGTTGTCCATAGACGAAAATGAAACCGCAATTCGCCAAAGAATTCATCTCCCACTCAACATTGGCGAAATTGAATGACCCTAACGCATTTCCAAATTGATTGAACCAAGCTTTAATTTGAATGTGCATGTTTAGAAAATTCGGTGACTCGAAACGAAATTGAATGCAACAAGTTTAAAAATGAAACAGGGGAACAACGAGTGGAGAAAATTTGCTCGAACATGAATCCACGTTAATGAAATTGATTGCTGCTTTTACGAAATTGGCCGGAAAAACCTATATTATAGGATCGCATATGCTTACATTATGTCCATTTGAACCAAATTCATGACCCCATACCAAAACTTTGTATTACCTTTAAAGTGACTCGGTAACATTGTTGAAGGTTGATGAAAAAGTTTGCTTAATTTTTGTATAAAATGTTACTTATTATATTCCTTCTACTGCACTAACCCTCTGACATGCAAAAAATCCTGAAAAATTTCTCAAACCACGCAGATATCTATGGTTTTCTTTGAAGGCGTCACTGTGAAACACCCTCTAACAGTGATTAACAGTAAATTCTCCCAACCATTTTTGAATTTTCCCAACCGCTTTTCCATGAATAAAAAAGACATAAAAGGGGCTATTAAAATCTGTCAACACTTAAATTTTATTAAAATTGTAATAATATAGTTGGAAGAATTAAGGAATCGATCAGATTAGTTTTTCCCAATTTGTTTCATTAATAATGGTCCGTTTTCACTAAAATGTTCAGATTATCTTTAATTGTACATCTAGCATTGAAGTAACTACCTTAGCATCACTATCTCTAATCTGAACAATGTTACCAAGTCCCTTTAAGTGAGGAAGAAAGAAAGATAATATTCGGTTATGTTTAACTTGTTATGGGAACAGATTTACCCCATTTCTTTTTCTATTCATATCCCATTTCCTGTGTCTTTATATCTCTCTTTCTGTTTTATGTCACACTATTTTCGGTTCTCGCTCTACCCACCCCCTCTCCCTCTATCTCTCTCTCTCTCTCTCTCTCTCTCTCTCCCTTCCATCTCTCTCTATCTCTGTCTTTTGCACCTTCTCTATGGAACTACGCATAGAAAACCATTTCAAATAAAGTAATTTTATTAAGAATATTTCTTTTTATTTGAACATTATTTGTACATTATGATACATCGTACTTTACACCAATATTTTACAAAGTATTTTACATATGTACACAGAAATATATACATCATACATTCCGTAAAGTTTTGGTATCCTTGTCTGGGATATCCATTCGTCAAGCTGGCTACATTTACGTTTGTGATAATTCCGTAAAAGAAGAGGTCAAGGTGGGCTGAGAATCGACCTTCCATATGGTATCATCTTCACAAAAACCCATCATTTTGGAAGAATAAGATAGCATCTTTTATCATCTCATTTCCTTCACCTTAACCCCACACCCCGTAGCTCCAGAGCACATGTGTAAACGAACAAAAACAAGCATCATTGTTTTGGATGAGCTGTTTTGGATCTGTCATCTCTACAACAATGGGAATATCTTTAAGAATACCAATACCAGCTTTCCCACGCCACGCCCCTTGGTAGTTCCTCCACCTCACTCCCACCCCCTAGTTCCAGAGCGTGGGTGTAAAAACAAATACACAGATAAGGAAACAAGCACACATCATAGACGCATGAGATAGCATCTTCTTTCATGGCGATTGGGAAAAGTTAAGGACACCAATGCCTACTACCCCATGCCACGCCCCTTGGTAGTTCCTCCACCTCATACCCACACCCTTAGTTTCAGAGCGTGGGTGTAAAAGCAATTACACAGATAAGGAAACAAGCAAACATCATAGATTGTCTTGGATGCATCTTCTGTCATGTCGATACCAATGGGAATAGTTATCTTTAAGGACACCCATGCCAACTACCCCATGTCACGCCCCTTGGAATTCCTCCACCTCATTTCCGCCACGGAGCTGGGAGGTCTCCCTGCTTCCACACTTCCTAGCTCCAATGCATGAGTATAAAAACAAACAAAAACGGAAGAAAAAAAATCATATATTATCTTGGATGAATGTGATAGCGTCTTCTACCATCTCGATACCGATCGGTATATTTTGAAGGACACCCATACCAGCTATACCATGCCACGCCCCTTGGTAGTTCTTCCAATGCACCTCCACACCCCCTTGCTCCAGAGCATGGGTGTAAAAGATGCCATCATCTCGGAGTATATCTTGGTCTGCAGTTGCGATAAAGGCCTTTGGAAGACCACTCGTGTCCTCCCGGAATAGAGGGGACATCCCGGAGTCGAGGAAGAAGTCTTGGATCTCGGACCAGTATGTCTCGTTACCAGGTTCGAATGCCTCTTGGGGCTCGTAGGTGAAGTCTGGAGTCTGGTATGGAGCCGGAGCTGGTATCAATGATGATAAGAACGACGATGGCGAGAATGGCGAGGATGACGACGAGGAAACGAGTGTCGGTTTCGGGATCGATTCGGAGAGAGAATTGAACAGATAAGATGACTCAGGATCGGTGAATTGCTGATTAAAAGATGCATTCGCAAGTTTTTCGTGGATGATGTCATGATCAAATACCCTCTGAAAGCAATGTGATCTTTTGAAGTCGGCGCTCATGTGCATGTTCCTCATCACCTTCCTCTCGAACTCAGCATCGAGTCTTTGGAAAAGGTTGTAGGCCACGAAGCCAACCACCTTGCTTCGTGATAGACCAATGTTCCCATAGGTGTGGTCGTAGAGCTGATAGGAAGGGGTGTAGAAGTCCATCGCTTGGAGCCAGGGGTAGAGAAGGACTTGGAGCTTGAGGTCGGGTACGCTGGGGTCGTCGTGGATTTGCTGGGTGACGACGGCTGCGAGATGACCACCAGCGCTGTCACCGGCCACGATGATGCGATGGGGGTCGATGCCGAACTCGCAGGCGTGCTGCAAGAGATATTTGGTTGCTATGACGCCATCATCGGGACCAGCTGGGAGAGGGTGCTCGGGAGCAAGCCGATACCTATATAGAAGATAAATGTTTGACGAATGATGTAGATAACGAGGCAAAATGGGTGGGGATGGGGTGGCTTCCTCTCCCGAAAAAAAAAATATTTAGATAATAAAGCGGTTAGTCTAGTTAGTAACACTCTCTTTTGGCATATGTGTACAAGCATATTTTTCTTGTTATACCTTGCTTTAATAGACAACATCTGATACAGTAGACCAAATATCAAGTGAAAAGATATACTGTATATACTGAGGGTGAGTCAGTGATAGAGAGAGAGAGAGAGAGAGAGAGAGAGAGAGAGAGAGAGAGAGAGAGAGAGGGGGGGGGGGGGGGGGTGGGGGAGTTATTACGAAAAGTTCCAAGTTTACTTACTCAACTGATACGAGTACCATGTTCAGACTTTCAGCTAAATGTTTAGTCAGCGCACCATGAAGCTCTGTATAGAGAACAAAGAAATAACAAATAATTAAGATAGTCAGATCAATCGGGAATTTCAAAAAAAATTACAGTGATAATGAATATGAAGATGAAAAGAGGGAATCGGAAGATGAATACGAAAGAATCTGCGTTTTGTATGTCTGATTCTCTCTCTGTCTAGCTATCTGTCTCTCTTTCTCTTCCCCCATTTTTTGACATTCGATTAGGGGGCACCTGCCCCCGTGCCTCACGTAGCTTTGTTAATGACACTGTTATATCTACCTACTTTTCAAAGACAAGAAGTGTAAAAAACAGAATATTTTAAATTCTTCATCTCTTAAAATCAACTTACTGGTGCTGCCCAGTGCGTAGCCGCCTCCGTGAAAGTAAACCACGGCAGGGATGAGTTCGTTGGGGCGGTGAACGGGCTCGTAGATGAGAACACGGATGCCGTCAAAATGGGCGTACCTTGCGGTGAGGTTCGAACCTAGGACCTGCTCATCGGGTTCCGGGAGCCCTATCTCTATCAGGGTACGTAGAGCACGAACATGAAGTTGAGGATCAGATGGTTGGAGATAGAGAGTCAACGCAGTCTGGAATAAAGAGCAAGAAAATCGATAAATAAGCAACAGTTCTACAATAGTTCAAAAACAGGGTGTTTTACTAGTAAAATGAAAGTACGCAATATTGACATTTGATTGAAGATTAAGTTCAAAAAATTCTTCTAGATGTACCATTTAGAACCATGATTTTCAATTTGTATTTAAAAAAACACTACGATTTTATTTCCCATATATATACGCTTTAGATATTGACGGTTTTCTAACATAAAACAAATAGAGAGGAAAGCAAATGTCTATTACATACAGCACAATGTTAGTGGATAAATAATGACAAAACTTAAAGAGCAAAAGAGAAGACTCACCACGATGTCTCCAGTTTTGAGTCCAGCGACAAGGAGTCTGAAACACCAGGGAGAGGCTAGATCAGTTGGTATAGGGGTGTGAAGGAGGTACCCTATAAACACCGCTACCAGTACCCCTGCACCGATACCAAGATTCTTCATCATGAACGATGCGGATGATGAAATTCGATGATGTTCTTTCGCTGGCTCTAGCCACAGATGAGCTCACTTGTTAATATAATTATAGTTTACTGTTTGTCTTTTCACTTTTCAGAAACTACTTAAGTTGAATGATGTGGCAATTTGTGTCAGTCTCAGAATAAAGATGATTTCGATGTAGATTCTTTAGATTCTTTTCTGTCACCAGTGACAACTACAGCATCGGAAATTGGCCAAAACTTTATCATAAAGAATCAGATATTTTGGAAAGCCTACCAACTAGTAAGGCACTAAGGTGACAGCTGACGTACACAAGACCCCATACAACTGACCGATTCCAATTTCGACCAGGGCTGAAGCACAAGAATTAAAAAAAAAACACTTCGAATTATAAAAGTTGATGTAATTTTCCGTAGAAAACAACAAAGTCTATTAATTTGGAACTTCCTAAAGTGGGAGAGCTGGAGATGTAATAGCAGAGATACAACTATACTGGTTCTACCTCCTTAACAAGGGAGAAACGATAGCCGCTAAAGTTTTGAGATGATTGGAAGAAGAAGCATCTACAACGGGTGTATTTATAAAGACCAGTCCTTTGGGTAAACTTATTTTTGGGTTGCTTGCTTATCTGCGGCTACATGGATAATCACCGAATCGCAAATAACGTCCGGATTAACTTCAATTTTGTGGATAAAAATAACCACTGGGCAGATGTGCATAGCAACGCTATCTTTAAAATACGACAGATAGATGTCACAGCGGTTATAATTATGTCAAAATAAAACGACAGAGATGCGATTACAAAGGTTTCAGTTCGATCTACTTTTGATTTGCATTATTGAATTTCTTATGGTATATTTCTTTATTCTCAGGTGATAAAATAAGGATGGGGACCCTCTAGCGTATTTTAAGTACACATGGAATACACAGGAAAATGGGGCATCGTCCCCCTTTGTCCCAAGGCTTCAAATTTAGACCCCCAAAATATGCCGACTCATCACACCTTTTTGTTTTTTTAAAAAGATGCAGGCGAAATCAGATGACCTGTTTTTGTTTGATTTATTTTTCCTTGCCGTTTATTTCACGGCACCTCCAAATAAATTTCTCTGATTGTCAGAGAATTCTCAGATTTGTGATTTTGGAAACACATGTTAAAGGTAATACAAAGTTTTGGTATGGGGTCATGCAATTGGTTCAAATGAACATATTGGAAGCATATATGATCCTACAATATTCAATGATCTTTGTCGCAGTTGAAATCGAGTCTAAAGTGATGAAATTGTGAATAATAAACTCTTTATGTTGTATAGCTCCCTCTCAAGATTGATATTACTTTAGCTTCAAAACACTAATGTTTCTTAACTAAAATCGACCGATTTTCTATTCCAATTTGGAAATTATATTACATCAGAACTGCATATTCTGAGATTTTCATGGTCGCAGCTACCATTGTCTAGCCGTAGGCGCTATTTGAAATTTAATTTTTCGAAATCCTCAAAGTAACACTAGATTTCAAAATGGTAATGCACATTTTTATTGTCATAATTCAATCCTGTTGAAATATTACCAAAACTTTGTATTACCTTTAAGCATAAAAAGCAGTTTAATAATTGATAATAAAGAAGGACGGTCAATGAATTTGGCAACTTGGACATGTTGGAGGTGTGACAAAATGAACAGATGCCACAGACCACGATAGCGCTTTCTGAAGATATCATCGGCTGTTGGTCTATTTCGATTTTCCCGGTTTAAAGATGGAAAAGGGGATGATAAAAAAGAATATACAAAAGACACAATTCAGGCAATATGCAATCTGTCTTTTCTCGACAGCGAACATACAAACAAACAAAACACCAACAAAATCAATCTTGCAACCAACCAACCAACCATGCAATACATACACGAATGAATGAATGAATCAACCAACCAACCAATCAAATAATCAATCAATCCACGAGTGAATATAAAATGAATCAATGAATTTTCACTAAGTGACGGTAGTGAGGAAAATCCGCACGCAAATTGTATGCGATTTTCATTCACTACAGTCACTTCGTGAAAAAAGGGACGAATCATTTATTCATTCAATCAACGCTTTTTTCGTCGCATCTTTCGTAAAGGAAGTGTTTTTTTTAAATGTTTTTTTAAAGAGAAACAAATTTAAGCAGTTAAATCCAGGAAAGATTAAAAAATGTGTCAGATTAGTGGACTCCTCGGAAAATTAATCCGAACGACAAATAAAACAATATCTTGCTGTATATGACGTCATAACTCCCACAATTCTGTGAATCGCTGCCACGGGTATTGTTTGTAAATAATAACTCATCGTTTACGGAATAGATACTTAAAAATACAACTTTATTTACGACATGTACAATATTGGGAGAGATAGCCTGCAAATATATTATTACGCAGAATTAATGTAAACAAAGGCAAAAAGTTGTCAACATGGAAATAGTCAAACACCTTTTATTCTTCTCAAAACATGGAATGTGAAATATTTTCACGTTTCCAGTTACTTACATAATTAAATATTGTTAAAGGTAAAGACCAGTATTGGAGACGCCCCAATTTCAAAAAATGAAATGGAAGCTCTCATTACCAATCATGTGAAAGAATATGTTTTGACTAATACATGATGATAAAAAATTTGCCGGGAAACCGCCTACTAATTCATATATTTGGTAAATTTGTTTCTCTCATGGTCGTGTGAGAGATATAGGGTAGTCCCATATACATCTTTCTGTGTATAGTGCTTGTAACTTTACGAAGAATGGGCCAAATTTCTTACACCCACAACAAAAAGTGAGTCATTTGACACATTTAAGCATAATTTTCGTGAGTCAGGTGTAAATTGACTCATTAGTAACAACCAATGAGTCTCTATTGACTCATTTATATTTCACCAGTGTGTCAATCATGAGCTGACGCATTTGCAAAATGCTTCGACTGACTCATATGGTCGTAAAAAATGAGTCAAGATCGACATAAGAGCATTTTAGAAGAAAAAAGTGAGTCAACTTGAAAGTGAGGCTGTATGCATGCGCGCGCATGCTTTCGTGACGTCATCCAAAATGTGCATTCTCGAGCCATATTTGAATTCCCGATCGACGACGCGACGTCGCCATCTTATATCTTGGATTCAGAAGAGTTTTGACTGCAGCTAGTGAAAAATTGGTACGCATAATTATTCATATGGTTTTAAACGATGATTTTTATGACTGGATTCGTGGGCTGAATCTTCTGATTATTATACAAATGATGCATGCGTTCATTTTACGATATCCGCACTCGAGTTGATGAGGCTGTGTGTAACTTAACTATCACTATGAACATGACTGACAATGAGAGCGGACAAAATGTACAGTTCCTCAGGTAGACAAATAACATCCCTTCACTGCTATTATGTAAAAATGTGTAGAACAGGTGTCACATGCATATTCACCTTTTTACATAATAGCTGTGAAGGGATGTTCCTTTGTCTACCTGAGGAACTGTATATTTTGTCCGCTCTCATTGTCAGTCATGTTCATAGTGTATAGATTCTACTGTATCGCACGAAGCCGTGTCGAATGAAAACATGCATGACCTTGCATCATTGTTTTATACAACGAAACTCCTAGATCCTTGTTATTTGATGTAAAACGAATTAATTCAAGATTGTTTCGTGACAGTATGGGTGACAAATAAATCTCAAGTTAAGGCTTAATTTAGTGCGTACAAAGTAGATTTTTCAGATTCGGGTAGCGGGGCCACCGATTACATCGCTAAAATGTGATATTTTAGGATATATTTTCCATTGCAAATGTGGACAGTGACTCTGGCATGGTATGGTATGTGTGTGATAGGCCTAGGGAGTAGGGGGTCTATGTCATGATGCACCCACAACAAAAAGTGAGTCACCCTTACTCAAATCGATGAGTCACTGGTTTGTCCGTACAGCGAAACACTTGAAGGATCATGTGAGTCACTATGACTCGATACAAATGAGTCTTATTTATCTAAGACTCACTTCAAGTGAGTCTTTAAGACTCATTTGTATCGAGTCATAGTGACTCACATGATCCTTCAAGTGTTTCGCTGTACGGACAAACCAGTGACTCATCAATTTGAGTAAGGGTGACTCACTTTTTGTTGTGGGTGTATCATTTTGATTATTCCAGAACCTTGCAGATGCTAGATGCTAGATGATCAACCTTTTCTGATCGATTCCACAACGTTTCTTTCACAATGCAATCGCATGACCATTACTGGTCTTTACCTTTAATGTGTGTAAGAGAGAGAAAGAATTGAAGGAGAAGAGAGAAAGAGAAAGAGGGAGAGAGAGAGAGTGAGAGATGGGGATAGGGAGAGAGGAGAGAGAGAGAGAGGGGGGAATAAAGAAAGAGAGAGATATAAAGAAACGGTATATGACGGAAATAGGGTCAGAAAGAGAGAGAGAGAGAGAGAGAGAGATGGAGGGAGAGAGAGAGAGAGGAATAAAGAAAGAGAGAGATAGAAAGAAAGGGTAACAGATATAGGGTCACAGAGAGAGAGAGAGAGAGAGATTGGATTTTAAAAACAACACGAGTCACATAAAATACTTGATATTACCAAAGAACGATACAAATCATGTTTATTTGTACAGTTCTCTAAATAGTAGTGCACTATCCATAGATTAGTTTATTTTCTCCTGTTATCAAACCAATTATAGATATTTTTAGTCTGATACAAACCCAAAATAGCTTCCTATCGTTAAAATATCTCACATTTCTTATCACACTGTCCACACCCCTCTGCAAATACTACTACAGAAGATAATTGCGGTCAGTGTATTTATTTTTGTCCATCGGTACGATTCAAGAAAACTTGATTTATAAAGAGAATGGAACAAATTAACCTTTTATACCGAACACGGTCCTGTTTCATAATACTTGTTATCAATAACAAGTTACAATTACTGTTATAAGCTACTGAAATAGTGGCATTTGATTGGCTGAGAGCAGATTTGTCTTGTAAATTTAGAATTTGTTATTGATAAGAATTTGTATGAAACAGGGCTCAGAGATACCAGGAGCCGATGTGATTGGCCCAGACTTCGAACCAATGAGAGAGTTCTTTTCTGAGACAATAACCATAACAAATCAACTCTATAAACATAAAATAGCCCAGGGGCGGGCGGGAGGGTCGAGTTGTGTGAATATTACATAACATTAACAACTAAATATTGCCCCGAATCGTGTTGTGTTTGAATAATAACGACAGGAGGGACACTTTATTTTATAGGCTGTCGTGTAGTAAAGTGCTTTGATATTTCGTAAAAACCTCCCTGGTAGCCTTTTTTTAAATGAAAATTTTGTATTTTCGATTTTATATGTCAACGATGATGAGCTGATGAGAGAGCCCAGCCCCGAACCTCTAAACAAATTCATATTTCATTCTAGACTGGTCGGGGTCGTGGGTGTGGAAGTTATGTATTAATGGATCCGGTAACTTTGACTAAGATTCTGAAACAAAATCTTGGATTTAGCTCATGCTGCAATGATAATTATATATAAACCTTTAGGTCAGTCAAGAACCCTGTGACTTTTACAAGCCGATCGCCTGTCTGATTATCAAGATATTTGTGATTGGAAATCGAAACCAAATTTGCGTTTTCCTAACGGTTTTCATAACACTACAGTCTATTGGGGAAAACGATTATGGTAAAACTGGTCACTCAAAGATTTTTACTTTTTTGAGGTACTACTTGATTATTTTGAAGCGCAATTTTTCGTAGGGTCGTGCATCTCAGATTTAACATTTTTAAACGATGCCTTTAAAAAACGCCCTTAGTACTTGGATTTAGTAATTTGATAATGGAAATGAATCTGTCATATAGCTTTAGAAATTTGAGGACAAAGTGGCATTATTGTGTAACTCTTACGAATTACCAACACCTAACAAGCATTGCTTCCAAGTAGGTTCGTTTTTAATTTCCTGTAATTAAATAATTTCGCATTACAAGACTACAAAAAAACAATTTCAATTATACTTTTATGCTAGTTTTCTGTTATATCATTATGTAAATTATTGTCATTATATTGTCATTGTTTATAATGTGTGGAAAATAAAATAAATTCGCTCTGCGTAGAGCGACTACTACTACTACTAAAAAAAACATTTGCCAGGGACACATAACTTCCCTCGGAAGAGCACCGGAGGTGGTATAGTGTTTATACAATACAACACTCAATACCCTAACACCAGCATTACAGTCCAAAGTACAATTTTGACAAAGATTCGTCGAAAATAGCCTGACAGAATATTGTCTCCACATTCTTTCAACCAAAACCTGCTCTAGATTTACCAAACACCACAGAATTATGGATCCATAATGCATCATCACTGAATATGTTTTTATTCTCGCTCTCAGATATTTATTATGAGCGACAAAGTATAATCGAAAACCATCGGAGGTATGGGAATGCCCTTATTTTGACAAATGTTCCGCCTCCCTGAGATTCCCCCGTTGTATTTATTACATGACTGTATAACTTTTCGAAATTGAAAACAAATTCTCTGTTCGTGCATAGATCGCTCTAAAAATGAATAAAGAATCTCAAGCCAAATAATTTCAAACTCATAATACAAATTATATCAATTGAAAGGTTTTTATCAAATCATATTGGTCAAAAACTTAGAAATCGTTATTTTTGACATTTTTAAAATTTTGAGCCAAAATGACACTTTTAGTAATACAAATGCGTGTGGCATACACTCCTATCTTTATCCTTGGTATTTTTGCAAGAGGTTTAGCATTGGTGCCATGTATTACCCTAAATGCTGTCCAAAGTTTTAAGATAATCATGTCTTGGCTGGTTTACTTGTGTGAATAAAAGGAGATACAATTTTCGCAATGATGTTACTTTTATTTACGGACAGTTCCAGGTGGTTTTCTACAGACCTCCACTCAGCATAATTATATGACCTAACTATCAGACTGGATTTGTAAATAAATTGCGATAGCCTTACATATTGACTTTCAAAAACAGAAATTTCATATCTAAATGATCAGATGGTGTTCATGGTGGTATAATGGAAATTATGTCGAAAGCTCAACGTATTTCTTGTAAAAAAGCCATTCTTGGCTAGACGAGGGATTGGTTTATTGCTTTCTTTTTATATTGACAAACTAGTAGACCATGCTGCCATTTAACAATTATGCGTATGAAAAAGGAAATGAACTGAAAATGAATTGAACGGATGCAAAGAAAATCGAAAGTAAATTAGCACTGAAGTTATGGTATTATAAGCGTATCCGGACACCTACCCCTGGACATCCACCCCAGATAACCACCCTCTAGGAGAACTATCCCCAGACAACTACCCCCTAGGACAACTATCCCCAGACAACTACCCCTAGGGCAACTACCCCCAGACAACTACCCCTAGGATAGTTGTCCGGGGGTAGTTGTCGAAGAGGATGGTTGTTGTAGGGGGTAGATGTCTGGGAGTAGTTATCTGGAGGTAGTTGTCCTAGAGGGTGGTTGCCCTAGCCCCTAAGGGGTAGTTGTCCTGGAGGGTGGTTGCCCTAGCCCCTAAGGGGTAGTTGTCCTGGATGGTGGTTGTCCTAGAGGGTAGTTATCATAGGGGTGGTTGCCCAGGGGGTAGGTGTCTTAGAACCAATTATAAGTATTCAGCAAAGGTATAGGCTATTTTCATGATGATCAAACATCTAGATCGAAGTGAAAATATGTTCGAAATACCAATTTTCGTCAATGATTCAATTTACCACCTATATGAATATATAAATTTGTCCATAGTTCTATACGTTCGGTTCAATTTCTTCTAACTGAATTTCGACGGCATGTTCATGTTGTGCAGATGAAGATCGAGTTGCATCCTCAAACGTTAAACCATTCTCCGAATTCTCGTTGGAGTCGTTGCCATGGTACCCTTCATTCAAATGTCCATGATGCGAGCCTTTGTCCACCATAATATTTTCATTTATGTTCGCTTCGGTAGATCTACTGCCATTGTTAGATTGAATAATATCTCCTTGTGTGTTTTGCAGTGTACGGGAAGTCTTCGGCGTCGCCGTTGGCTCATCATCTGGGTTTTGTGCGGTCGTGTAGAGGGCGTCCTTCTTCGGTTTCCGCAGATGGAAACTCTTTGGGCAGAGAAGCTTGTAGACAAACGGTCTGAAAGCCTGCTGGTTTAGTGCATAAATCACAGGATTTATACACGTGTTTAGATAAACAACTAATATTGAAGAATAAAGCAAGACATTGCCCACACGCGCACTGACTTGCGTGTGCCCGCCAACCGCAATCCAGATAAAAATCGCAAAGAAATACCCATAATGCAATATGAATGTAAAAGTCACTCTGAATATCGATCGGAAGACCGTAATTCGCTGCTTCCATCTCCGCTCTTGTTCCTCCCCATGTAATTGCTTGGTTGTGGGGTTAAACCAAATCACCTTTAAGATGGCGATGTACATCATCAGGAGAGCGATTACAGGAATTATATATGCGATTGTGAAGAAGATGATCATGGCGGTTCTTTGAGCTGGAATTCGGTAACTTTCGAAGAGATTCTGATCCCCACCACTGATAAATACGGGGAGCATGCACAGGCCTGCAACTTGAGATTATAAAAAGAAGAAGAAGAAGAGTGTACCGATTACCTGAAAATATAATTTGTATTCAGCTAGAATCCGTAAATTCAACCTCAAAAAACAGTTTTACCTGGCATTTTGTAGGTTAACCAGTTATTATGAAGAAAAATATAGGATAAAACAAAATATAGGGCACGGAACCGAAGTCCGACTTGGGTTCCCGTGCGGGCCTGCTCAACAAGTTATTTTATGTTAACTGAGATTATAATTAAACTGCAATATTTTGTTGTTTAAGTAAAATTTTAGGTTCATATTTTAGACTTACAGTTTAGCGATATAGAGCCCCCTTACTTTAAGAGCAAAACTTTCTTTGGTGAATGGTACACTTTACAGAAGCTAAAGGTTTGCATCAGTAATTAAATATTCATGATGAATATTGCCTTGACATTAATTGTCATGGCAGGGGAAGCACGCCTAACAAAATTGATTGAATTTTAATAGAGCTATATGAGCAAGCGATAGATAGTCCATTCAGACTAGATGGTATATTTTAACGAAATTCGTATGAAGAAACGTCATATATAAAGGAATAGGGCTCGATTATTTTAGATGAGTTGCTTTATTTCGTTTGAATCAGCATTTTATGAAGCATGTCATCTCGTTATCTAGATCAGCCACTTCGCTTGTTTGTACACCGAGGTTTTTGTTTGCAATAGTAGTTTGCTCCTCATTGCTTATTCAAACAAATAGGCGAAATTGATCGTGCTTTCATCTATTTTTCTCGTGGATGACGAAATAATATCTCCTACTAATGGGACAGTCAACGGAAGTTTTCTGGTTAATTAAATTCATCGCACTTTGCCTGATGAAAGTGTTACTGATGATAGTCACATTTGTATAGCGCCTAATACTATGTTTCTAAGTGCTTTACGTTGCAATTAGTATTACCTCGGGCATTAGCTAATGCCCACGCTCCGATCTCTGGGTAGGTTTCCGGCAAGGCACTATTTTTCAAGCGCGCACCTGCCTATTCATCCACATCATCGTTTGCATCCTACCGAGTAACCATTTAAAACCTGGGTGGAGAGTGGCAAATGTAGATCAATGCCTTGCCGAAGGACATTAGTGCCGCAGTGGGACTCGAACCGCGAACCATGTGATCCACAGTCCGGTGACAATGTCCGCTAGACCACGAAACCTCTGAAAGCTCAGCTCTACGTTGAGTTTTCCATACGATCCAACTTAGGGAAACACAACAATAATTTTCAGTAAAATGGTAGTTTGTAATAAGCTCATAGGCTCATGAAAAAGAAGAATTATAAGCGAAAAGAATGTCTTCTCCTCGGACTTACTTATCCAAACCAGCCAGTTGAGAATAATTGCCCGTTTCTTCGTTCGATGGGATCTTGATCGGAGTGGATGAACTATTGCGAGGTATCTATCAAATCCGAGTAGTACCAGGATGGTGAAGGAAGCTACAGACACGTACTGAGAAGGAGGGGAAGAAAAAAACAAACATATATTACGCTTATTTACCTCCAGAAGCAGAGTAATGGGGTGAGGGCATGGGGCAAACGGGGGGGGGGGGGGGGGGGGGGGGGCTCGTGCTGCCGACTCGAATGGTGAACGAGGAAAGAGAGAGGTAAGGAGAGATGGGGAAGGAACAATGGGACCCCTTCAACAATTTCCTTTCTTCTTGATTCATATTTCAACCCACGGAGTAAGACCGATGACCCCTATAATGCAAGTGCCCCCATGGTTAAGACCATACTCTAAGTCCATGCAGATACGGGTGACTACTCCCTAGACTATCATCAGGACAATAAGTGAAACCCCAGCCATATGACCACCCTCCTGTACATAGGATAACTACCAATAAAGGACAACTACACTCTTATCCATGATAAAATGGCCCCATTTAAACGCTTCTCTATACCAATAGTCCTTGGACAACTTCCTATGGGGTGAGACGGCTGCCCGAATATTGGTGATATTAAAACTCGGGGGGGGGGGGGCAGCCCCTCCTAGATCTTACACCCATGTCATGATTAACAAGAACGGACATAAGTGATTTATGATGTTATACTTTGATAAAGGATACTTACAATTTGGACAAAGAATATTGCTTTCGCGGCTGAGTCACTACTGACTATCTCTACTTGGAAGGCGACTTGGCCGATGATTAGTATGTTACCCCCGCTGACGATGACGAGGAAAAGAACACCCAGAAATGCCATGTTAGCGATGAAGATATTGGGTAAGGTCCTCATCTGTCGACCGTTCGTAAAGATGATGATGAGGAGGACGATGTTGGTGAAGAGACCCCAGACGATGAGGACGATGCTTACGATGACGAACACCAAGGCGGCGGTGGTAAGGAAATCGCAGTCTTCGGGAGCGATTACAGTTACCATGGCATTTATGCACGTTATGTTCGTCATATCCGTCGTCACCGATGTCATCATCGGCGTCATTATCGGCGTCATCGTCGTCGTCGTTTCTGATGTCGTTGATATTTTCGTCGACCAAGAAGACGCCGTTGAACAACACTGTGATTACTACCTTTGGTTGAAATCGAAAGCCGTCAACTTTAGGCCTAATACTATCCGATCATTTTTAGCAAACACTGACGTCATGCAAAGATACCAAAGTAAAAATATAGTCTATACCAAATATGGGACTGCTACGTCATTGATTCGGCTTTACCATTGACGGTTGTCATGAAGACCAGACGACGGATCCTCGCTTCGGTTTGTGATGATGGATTTCTTCTCGTAAATCATCTTATGGATTTTTATCCACGTACAGAACTTAGCTTGGGCTGTATTTTGAAGATGATAACAATGCAGTATAGGGGCGGGGGGATCCGCGGATCTGAGACATCAATATTCAAAGGGGGGAAATGTAGATTAATGATTGCACGAGGAATGCACGAGGAATGTCTTTCCAGTCTCACTGCATGCACCGAGATGCACTCATCCCTGCAGACCCTGCTTATGATATGACCCACTTCAAAATATGACACAACGCTCAATCTCCAAAAGGTACACTCAAATCCATTAGCGGTGATGTTTGCGACCGGTCCAAACCAGTTTGCAATTGAAATTAAGCAAATTGAGCAAATCAAAGCATGGCCCTGCAAAAGAAAATCGACGGCAATATCCGACGCGAAAATACCTCCGTTCAGTGGCCTAATGAGAAATAATTAGCTAAACATCAACGAGCGTAATTCGTGTACGTATATCAGGGCAAATATCCATTTTCACTTGGCGTTAACTATTCACATGAAGAGAAACACTTAGTAGTTACAACCATGTATACATGTTCCAATTAAATCAAAACCATTACATTGTAGTCTAGATGCCGTTTGATAGACCGAAACAGACTCTTCATTGCCTTTTCTGAGTTTCTATAATGCAGCATAAGCATGTATTGTATACAGTGATCTGATTTCATATTGAACGAATCCATTCATCATTGAAGTACACCGTATCGTCGAATTTTTTGCTGTTATGAGTTGTTTTGATTGTTCTTTTTTGTAAAATCAGTTAAGCGAAAACTAACCATACAACTCTACCTCTACCAATATTGTACTCCGTGCAACCAGAGTAAATACCCGCGCATTATGTTTTTTATAACATTTTGCCCCAAGTGCAAAATTTTCACAAATATCAGGATTGGTGTTTTCGTCATTTCATGGCAATTTGTTTATCTGAAATGAATATAAAAAAGATGTCATCGTGTATTTGTTGTGAATATGAATTGATGTAGGTGAAATTTGTGAAATCAAGATGTCATATTTCACATTGGAATACATACATTGGTCACTCTCAGGAGGCCTGTCATTTTAATTCCTACTATGAATAATATAATTACATGCATACAATTGCATTTTTTTTAAATGTTGCGCAAAATCCAATATAACATTACTCAATGCGATTTACATGAACAATTTATGCTGATGATGAACAACAGATGAGGAAGAGAAATGGAAATAAACATTTTATTGAAGAAGTGTCTCTTTTAATTCTTCATAAAAGAACTAGTCGAAGTTGAATCTATCACTAGTGTCATTCTTGTTATTGTTGTTGATGTTATTGTTATCATCATTATCATCATCATCATTATTATTATCAACATCATAATCATTGTTATTATCATCATCACTACTATAGTCATTCATGTTATAATTTCATCAGTTTTCTTTTAAATCAAAGAAGATATTACTAAGTTGTAACTAGATAAGAAATGTAAAATAGATATCGCAAAATACAACCTATTAAGCCGTCGCCTCAGAAATCCTCATACACCTATGGGAATCTCAAATTGGCAAATTTGTCAATGGATTGTGACGTATAGTTTTAAAATAGTACATGTTTTTACTCAATATTAATTGAGCAAACAATTCTACTCAACTATGTATTATTCAGAGAACATACTCAATATTTTCAATTTAACTATATTTTACTCAAACAAATTTAGGCAAAACATGTACTCGTTAATTGAGTAAAATTTGGCTCAACTCATGAACATTTTTTTTTTACTCGACATGATTTGAGAACGTTTCTACCCAAATTCTGAGAAAAAAGGAACCGCTCAATTGAGTAAAGGTAAGCAATGGGTTTAATTATCACATGGACGTATGATACAGCTATTTATGCAAAAAATGTAACACATATCTTCTTTTGGACGATGGAGTAATTCAATAAAAACTATATGTTTGTTTAAGAATTGTTTAACCCGAGGGTGGGGGGGGGGGGGGAGTTGTCAGGACATGATTGATTACACAATAATATATAGGGCTAGAGTTATCATCTTGATCCGACGCAGGAAAAAGGAAGCAATAACCTCGAATTTTGTCACCAAAATATATTTATTCTTGATACTTACAAAATATGATTACAATCTTTTAATTGCCATACGAAATGGAAAATCATAAGAGTATTTAGTATGCAGACGAACCTTTTCCTAGAAAAAAATAATCACCGTCTCTCATGCAATCATAGGTAAACATATATGACAAGCATGGAACATTCTTACAATTTTCAAACAGGTGGGATATCTTTGGACACTTTGATTTTTTTTAAATACAAATAAATACTTTATAATCTCCTCTGATGAACAGCGCAAGATCGATTTTTCTAATGGATTCAGGCAGTAACCTATAGGTTTGAATAATCCTTTTTACATGATTCTGCTTGTTATTTTTAAAAGATAAATTTTGTCCTTAAAACAAAAGTTTGAACAGGGCAAAAAAGCCTCTCAATCATTAATGCTGTTCTTTCCGAGGGCCCTGCAATTATTATTACCCCCAGCAATTGCCAGATGCCTATTTACACCTGGGTAGAGATTGGCAAATATGGATTAATGTCCAGCCAAAATGTTTTGCCCTTGAGTTGATTTCTCAAAGTCTTTATGAATGTGTTTTAAACATTAAATTTTGCCTCAATTTCATTAATTGGAGGCAGGTCTGTTGTTCAGGTCCTACATACGAAGTGGCAATGACATCTCCAGACGTTGCATCAGAAGAACCAATCTCCGTATTCTCATCACGTGTCTTGTCGTTACCATGGTATCCTTTATTTACAATTCCATTCGGTGAAATAACATTTTCCTCAATGTTCCCATCGAGGTTCGCTCTAATTGATCCCCGACCACTGCTTGACCGGAAGACAACCCCTTGTCCGTTCTGCAGTGTTCTGGATGCCTTTGGCTCACTTGCATTGCCTTTCAGTTTGGTCGCTGTGTTGAGGGCGCCCTTCTCTGGTTTCCGAAGATTACACGTCTTTGGACAGAGAAGCTTATAGACAAACGGTCGGAAGGCTTCCTGTTTCAGCGCGTATATCACAGGGTTTATGCATGTGTTCAGGTAGAGTATCAATACGGCAGAATAGAACAAGACATTGCTCACACGCGCACTGACTTGCGTATAGCCGCCATTTATAAGCCAGAGAAATACCGCAAAGAAGTAACCATAATGCACCATGAAGGACAGAACCACTCGGGATAACGATTTGAAGACTTGAATTCGCTGCTTCCATCTCCGCGCCTGCTCTTCTCCCTGTAGTTGCTTGGTTGTGGGGTTAAACCAAATCACTTTCAAGATGGCGACGTACATCAAGACAAGTAGGATGATAGGAAGCACATAGGCGAATGTAATGAAGATAATCATTGATTTTCTTAAACCAGGGTCGCTGTAAGCTTGAAAGACATCCCGGATTCCACCCGCAAGGAATACTGGAATCATTGTCAAACCTGCAACTGGAGATTTAAAAAAAATGAATTGATGAACATAATTGAGATTATTCAAACGGTTGTACGACATGCACTTGCTAATGCGACAATAATGCTCCGCGTTAATTTCTTATACTCACACCGGAGCCCCAACTTCAACTTCAACCAGGCGCGTACGCAGGGGGG